>QEPC01008874.1:2313665-2327040 GCA_003113815.1 Sphenodon punctatus
GAAATCCGGTACCGGGTCCGGATTACCGGGCCGAATCCGATAATGCCGGTACGCCCGATACCGGCATTATCGGATACCGGATTCTACTGGTTTCCCACCCCTACAGAGCAGTTCTGGGGTCCAATGGGCTCCTGACCCATGGGCTGATACCCGTTTTCTAGAAGAACTAGTGTTTGAGTCTCAGTTGCAAGCCATACTGATGTGAAGGGAAGATTGGAGGAATCAAAAGATGCCACATTGCTGCACAAAGATCTTTTGAATGATCAGAAAACCAAAAGAGAAATACAGAGGAAATGGAAGGATGGACTTGTCATGTAGGATGAGTACCAAATAATAGCACCAGCATATTGGACAGAAGCAAGAAAGCAAAGGCATACATGAGCTTCAGCAATCAAGGGACATTAGAAAAAATAAGAAAGGTTTCAACTAATCTGTTAAAAGCAAGAGAATGATTAAAAAAGTTATGAATCTGCTGCTGAATGAGGATGGTATAGTTTTAATGGATAATACAATGAAGATTGAATTACTCAATAGCTACTTTGCTTTAGTCTTTACTAAGAATGGAACTTGAAAGAATTTAAACCTTGGGCCTGACAAACTGCATCCTGTAATCCTGAAGGAATTAGTTGAAGAAATCTCAGAACCAGTAGCAATTCCCTTTGCAAACTTATTGAGGACAGGTGAAGTTCCAGAGGATTAAAGAAGACCAAACATACTGCCTATTTAAAAAAAGAGTAAAAGGAAGATCCATGTAATTATATGCCAGTCAGCCTGACTTCACTGACTGAGAAAATATCAGAATAAATTGTAAAACAATCTATTTGTGAACAACTTGAGGAAAGTGGGATTATTACTAGTATGCAAGTCAGCAGGGGCGGGGTATTAAGTGTGAAAATTAAATAATAATTAAAAAAAATAACATCCAGCATGGCTTCATTAAGAACAAATCATGCCAAACAATCTTGTTTCCTTTTTTGACAGGGTAACTGATTTAGTGGACCAGGGGAATTGCCTCTGCTCGCCCCCCCCGGTACAGGGGTGGCAGGCGGTAGGCCTCTTGTCGCGCCCGCTGAGCAAGGAGTGGGACGTCTGGAAGGTTTTTCCCGCCGCCGGCGCTGCAGCGGCCCCGGAGGCGGGAAAGTCCGTGCGGTGCATTCTTGTTAGAGACCTGGCCGGGGTTGCTATGCAACCCCGACCGGTGATGATAGGTTAGAGCCAAGCCACGTGGGCCCTGCCCGGAGGGTGTAGCTCTTGCACAGGCGATATTCCAGCTCCGGCTTCACTTGGAGCCGGAGCTGCAACAAAACGGCACCCACCCAGCCCTCCCCCTACACTGCGGGTATTAACTGGTTGCCATTCTGAGACCAGGAAGGAATTTTTGTGAGAACCCCAATCAGTCCTGAACAAGGGTCTCATTTTTCGCCTTCCTCACAGTGTAGCCAATTTGGCTAACGGATTACACCCTAGAAACAGGGTGTTGTTGTGCTCGTTCATCTTGTCGCACTCTGGTAGGGGTCCAGTACAGTAAGTTAGATTAGGTCAGAGGGATCATAAGGAAGAGTCATCTCCTTAAGAGATGGGGAGGCCCACCCGCAGTAAAGCANTCATCTCCTTAAGAGATGGGGAGGCCCACCCGCAGTAAAGCAGGGTATGGCAAACGATGGGGTCGCCTCCCTGGGAGGGGTGTCGAGCGAGGGTGGTAGGGACAAGTATGGTCCCCCGTCTGTAGGCACCTTTATCCTTACTCGTAATAAAATGTTTGAGTCCCCTTCACCTGTGGCTTGGGCTTCTGAGAGGGGGAAGCGTGATGTTCACGCTTGGGGTGGTAATCGAGGATACATCGAAACCACCCCTGTTTTGTTGGTTTATTGTTACAATGTCAATGTTCAAGTACTGGACCTGCATCGCACTAGGCGATTTGCCCCCACCCATTTGTTAATGTAATTCTGATTTGAATAAAGAGTGCGGCCGTTAAAACCCAGCCCTTGTGTCCTGTCTCCTTCGGTGCGTCGGTAATGCAGTAGATGTTGCAAAAAGTGCAAATACCATTTTGGGCTGCGTTAGCAGACAGATCACATCCAAGACACAGGAGGTAATGGTGTCACTTTACTCAGCACCGATGAGATCTAACTTGGAGTACTTTGTTCAATTTTAGGCACCTCAATTCAAGAAGGATGTCAACAAATTGGAGGTGATTCAGAAGAGAGCAACTAAGCATGCAGCCACATGAGACGCCTACTGTGCCTTGGGCAATTTCACCCACTCTGGACAGTCTTACCACATGATGCACTGCACTGTGTTGCCGGTGACTAACAGATATTCCCCCCACTGCCTGGTGATGCAGACAGCTGGCTGCTACACACTGCATCCTTGGAAAAAGGCCGAGGACCCAGCGTGTAGCAGCCTTACCCAAAATAGAGTAAGGCTGTTCAAGGTGCGGCAGCTTGTCTGCCTGGTTGTTGTCTGCCCTGCTGTGTTGTGAGATTCACTGCTGGGCTTTGACTGGCAATTGCTTGCTCAAGTCCCATGTGGTCACATCATGGCCAGGCATGGGATAGTGGTCATGCTGGGGGAGGGAGGTGGGGCAGGGCCGTGTGGTCATTTGTGTGGCAGGCACCTAGGCCCACCCCACACTCTGGTGGGAGGTCCAACAGCAGCCCACCTGCCTGGCTTCCCCATGCTGTCCCCACATCCGTGTAGCGGGTGTGCTTGCCTGCCACAGAGCTGCATGTGGATCGGGTCTCCGCAGCTCATGTGGCTGCACCCATCAATAATAAAGGGGCTAGAATGCCAGAAATACAAGGACAGGCTGAAAGAATTGGGTATGTTTAGCCTAAGGGAAAGACAACTAAGGGGACATGATAATAAGTGTCTAAAATCAGTCAACATTTGTTCTCCACTGCCAAAGAAGATAGAGTAGGCTTAAATTGCTACATTGTAGATTTTGGTTAAACGTTATGAAAAGTTTCCTAACTGTAAAAACAGTTGGGCAATGGAACAGGTCGCCTAGGGAAGTTGTGGAACATCCTTCCATGGATGTTTTCAAGAATTGGCTGGGCAAGCATCTGTTGGGGTGCTGTACATACAGGGCATCCTGCCGTCGAGCTAGATGATCCCTGAGGTACCTTCCAAACCTATGATTCTGTATGTGTATTTGGGAAGCAAACTTGGTAGAGAATCTGTTTTGCGAAACTTTTGGTTTCTATGTTGAATCTAAAAGAAGTCATTGATTATATTGGCTGCTCAGTGTATACAGAGCTTCATGCTTCCTCTGCACTGTGAATAGTTTATGTGCATTAAGTGCACTACCTTAATAGCCTAATACTTGATTTCAGTGTGGCAGCTGAATACACTTGCCTGATGTGCTTAAAATGGTGGTTCTTACCTATAAAGGTAAGGGGGATGGGGAATATAAAAAGGAATTGGGTTAGGTAGGGGGTGAGGGTTCAATTTGAGGATGGGGGGTGGGTGGGAATCCTTCTCCTGATTGGGGCGGGGCAGCCAGAGGGGAGCCGGGGCTGGGGCTGGATGGGGTGGTGGTGGGACACAGCCATTGGGGTCCTGATGGGGCGTGGGAGGTCTGGTCTGTATGGGGGGTTTGTTCGGGCTGGGCGGTGGGACAGGTGTTTAGTATCTATCCCCCACGCCATCCCTCTGGCAGGAGGCCAGGTAGTTCTGGATCAGAGGGCCCCTGACCATGTTTTGATGCTGGTGAATGCGAGGTCAGTAGCAAATAAAGCAACAATGGTCCAGGAACTGATCCTGGACCATGCAGCCGACCTCGTATGCATCACGGAAACCTGGCTGGATACTGAGTCGGGGCCTATCTTGGCTGACCGTGTTCTGACCGGGTATTCTGTGCAGCATCAACTGTGGTCAGCGGGACCGGGGGTGGTGGTAGTGTAGCCATGATTTTTAGGGAGGGTTGGGCTGTTCAGCGGTATCTGGTGCAATTCCATAGTGGGTACTGAGGGTCTCCATTTGGTGTTTGATGTGTTTGGAAGTGCTGCTTGTATACCGTGTGCCCACCTGTACAGCAGCCTCCCTACATGCTCTAGCGGATCTGGTGTTGGGGGTGGTGTTGCGGTCCCCGAAGACGATAGTCTTGGGGGACTTCAACATCCATTCCGATGTCAATCTTGGGGGGGGTGGAGTGTGAGTTCATGGCTGCTATGGGCCAGTCCCAGAGGGTCAGTGGCCTGACACACCAGGGGGGACACACCTTGGACCTTAGGTTTTGCACCAGCCTTGAGGTGGGGGGGTCCGTTGGTGGGGGAGATATCAGCTGTGCCCTTGTCATGGACGGACCATTACCTCCTGCAGGCCTCTCTCCTGGTGCACATTTTCCCCCAGATGGGCATGGAAGCAATTCAAATGATCCACCCCCATAGACTGATGGAACCAGAGCAGTTCCGGGAGGCATTGGGGGATATACCCTCTGATCTGGACAACTGTCCCATTGATGACCTCGTCGAGCTGTGGAACATAGTGCTGATGGAGACCATTGATTAGATAGCTCTGAGGCATCCACTTCCCAGGCAGCAGCACCGTAGGCCTCCCTGGTTTTCGGAAGGGCTGTGGATGCTGAAGCAGGAAAGAAGGCGGCTGGAACAACGCTGGCATTGTTCACATGCTGAAGCTGACAGGTTGAGGCATAGAGTGAGTTTATGAGCCTATGCCATTGCTATGCAGACAGCAAAGAAAGAGTCTTTTCCTGCCTTCATATTATCCACTAAATCCTGTCCAGCGGAGCTGTTCCGAGTGGTATGGGGGCTGATCAGTCTGGCCTCTCTCCACCTTGGAGTGGAGTCATCTAGTGCCTGCTGTGACTTTTTTGTGGATTATTTTGCAGATAAAATTGCTCGGATTCACCATGGTTTTGATGTCGCATTTTCTGCAGTGAGGCAATAGGAGGTTATGGAAGCCCCGCCTTGTCCTTGTTTGTGGGATCAGTTTTGGTTGGTGACCCCTGCTGATGTGGAGGATGTTCTTGGGGCTGTCGGAGCTACCTGTTGTGAAATGGATCCTTGCCCGTCCTGGCTGGCTAAGGCCTGCTGGGAGACGATAGGGCTGTTGCTGGTGGGGGTGGTCAGTGCCTCCCTTAGGGAGGGCAGGGTGCTGAGCTGCCTTAAAGAGGTGGTGGTGCGACCCCTGCTCAAGAAACCATCACTTGACGTTGACAACCTTGCCAGCTATCAGCCAGTCTCTAACCTTCCCTTTTTAGGGAAGGTTATTGAGCGGGTGGTGGCCCAGAAGTTGCAGGAGCATCTGGATCATGTTGATTTTCTTGATCCCTCACAGTCAGGATTTCACCCGGGCTATGGCACCGAGACTGCGCTTGTGGTGTTGGTTGACGATCTTCGCTGAGAATTAGATCTGGGCCGTTCGACCCTGCTGATTCTATTAGATCTGTCGGTGGCATTTGATACCATTGATAATGAGATGTTGATGACGTGCCTGCAGGACTGTGCAAGGGTGAGCAGAATGGTTCTTGACTGAATCTGCACCTTCCTGGCCAGAAGAACTCAGCGAGTGGTGCTCGGGGACTATTTTTCACCACACCGAGGCCTCTTGTGTGGAGTCCCACAGGGTTCTGTCTTGTCCCATCTCCTGTTCAACATGTATAGGCAACCGCTCGGTGAGGTGGTCAGGAGGTTTGACGTGCGGTGTCATCAATATGCTGATGACACCCAGCTTTACCTCTCTTTTTCATTAGACCCAGGCCTGGCAGTCTCGGTGTTTACCGGGTGCCTGGCAGCTGTGGGGATTGGTTGAGGGTGACCCGACTAAAGCTGAATCCCGACAAGATGGAGGTGATGCTGCTGGGTAAGGCGCCGGGAGTGACGGCCCCTATCATTGATGGGGTCTGCCCCCCGCTGGTTCCCCAGGTGCAGAGTCTAGGGGTGCTCCTTGATTCACAGCTCTGCTTGGATGCTCAGGTGGAGTCTGTGGCAAGGAGTAGGGATGTGCAAACACTGGGGGGAGTTCGGGGTTCAGCCTGTTCGGGGTTCGGCCCCCCCAAAACCGTTTGGGTTCGGCTGTTTGGCCCGAACCTGTTCGGGGGGACTGAACCCATTCGGACGGGGGCGGGGGTGAGGGGGGAACCCGATTTTCCCACCCCCCTCCAGGCTGTGTGGGTGGAAGGGATGCCGGGGCTCACCTCCCCCCCACCCTACCCAGCCTGGTAATTATTTTTTTTAATCCCCCACCCCACAGAGTGACCTACCTGGTGGTGCTGGGGATCTGGCCCTGGGTCTGATGGCAGCAGAAGTGGCGGGTCCGGGTCTGGCGGCACTCCGGAGTGCTTCAGGCCTCTACTAGGCCTTCTGAGTCATCTGACCTGGAAGGCCTAGTAGAGTCCTGAAGCGCTCTGAAGCGCCACTGGACCCGGACCCACCGCCGCTACTGCCACTTGACCCGGGGCTAGAGCCTGACCTACTTGGTGGTGCTGGGGTTCTGGCCCCAAGTCCGGCAGCGCCAGCAGGTCTGGGTCTGGTGGTGGTCTGGAGCGCTTCAGACCTCTACTAGACCTTCCTAGTCAGGTGACCTGAAAGGCCTAGTAGAGGCCTGAAGTACTCCTGAGTGCCACCGAACCCGGACCTGCTGCCACTGCCGCCACAGGACCCAGGGCCAGAGCCCCAGCACCACCAGGTAGGTCGATCCGTGGGGTGGGGGTTTAAACAATTTTTTTTACCAGGCTGGGCTGGGCAGGGTGGGGCGGGGGAGGTGAGCCCCGGCACCTCTTCCACCCACGCACCCTGGAGAGGGGAGGGAAAACTGGGTTCCCCCTGTCCCCCACCCCGTGCCCGAACAGATTCAGAACCTGATCTTTGTTCGGCCATTTCAGGTGGGGGGCAGTTCGGGTTTGGGGTGTTCGTGAATGGGCCGAACATCCTGAGTTCAGGTCGAACGCTGAACCCCCGAACTGCTTTCGCACATCCCTAGCAAGGAGCGCCTTCCACCAGTTACATCTGGTGCATCAGCTTCAGTCGTATGTTTCAGACTCTGAGCTGGCCACGGTCATTCATGCTTTCATCATCTCTAGGCTTGACTACTGCAACGCACTCTACATAGGGCTACCCCTGGTGACAGTTCAGAGACTGCAGCTGGTGCAGAATGTGGCAGCCCATCTCCTGGTGGGACTGGGCCACCGTGAATATATTACACCAGTTCTTCGGTCTCTGCACTGGCTGCCTGTAGTCTTCCGGGCCCAATTCAAGGTGTTGGTGCTTGCCTATAAAGCCCTAAACAGCCTTGGTCCAACCTATTTGCAGGACCGCCTCATGCCCTGGGTCCTGGATAGGACCCTGCAGTCATTGTGGGGTGCTCTCCTTGAGGTCCCCTGAGTCTGCCAGAGGGTCACAATGGGGAGGGTCTTCTCGATGGCCACCCCATGGCTGTGGAACTCCCTGCCAGTAGAGACTCGTTTGATCCCAGATCTCCCCTCATTTCACCGCCGTTGTAAGACGTGGCTGTTCCGCCTGGCTTTTGAGGGGGAGAATGGGTAGGGTGGGGGGAATGGGTTAGGGTGGTGAGTGGTTGGGGATATTTTTTACTCCTCCCTTTATTAAATATTTTAAAGTTGTTTTTAATATTATGATTTGTACTGTTGTATGTCACGCAGAGCTGCCTGTGGTAGGATGGGTGGGTTAAAAATGTTAAAAATAAATAAATAAATCCCTATACGGCTTGGACCCCATATATCTGTGGGATCGCCTGACTCCCCATGCTCTGGATTGGCCCCTGCAGTCAACCGGGAACATCCTTCTCGAATTCCTGGGGGGCAACTATGGAGAGGGCATTCGTAGTGGCTACTCCGAAACTATGGAACTCCCTCCCGGCAGAGGCCCGGATGGCCCCTGACCTCTTTTTTCAATGTCAATGCAAGACCTGGCTGTTCCACCAGGTCTTTGGTGACGGAGAAGGGTGAGGGTGGGTTTTTATTTTTATGGGGGGTGGTAAGGGTGGGGTGTTTTTTTCCTCCCTCCTCTTTTTCCAGGCGGGATGTTTCACCTCCTTTCCCCCTTTTTAGATGTTTTATGTTTATGTTTGTTTATTTTTATATATGTATTTTTATATTTTTATATATTGTAAGTCTCCCTGAACTGCCTTTGGCAGGAGGGGCAGGATATCAAACGGTTTAATAAATAAATAAATAAATAAATAAAATGGAACTCAGTGGGATAGCAACATGCTTCAACTTAAGCATGTGCTAAAGTATTGTGCTAGAATGCAAGAGCAAACACTATGATTCTTTCCACCATGCCAGGGTTTTTCCAAGAGGTCACAGTGACAGAGCAGCTTCAGCGACATATGATGAAAATAAACATGCAGCCGGCACTCCAGCTGGCAGGGGAGGTGGCCCTGGTAGGAGCAAAGAATAAATACACGCGCAAATGGGCCACCTGGCAAACCCTCCCCTGCCCCACCTCTGGCAGGGGAATGGAAAAAAACACCTGGCCCCGCCGCTGCCATGACGGGCAGCTATGGCAGCCCCTAATCCCCAGTGGGGATGGTGGCGTGAAGAAACGTACTGACCCGCTATGGCCTGCATTGGCCAGTCTGGGCAGCTCTTGCCCTGGACTGTGGGCCCAGAATCATCTGGGTCAGCCACCTACCCAAACCAGAGCAGCAGTGGGCCCACATCCGGCAGCCCAGTAATAGACATGACAGTAAATATCTGACTGTAGCGGGCCCCTGTCATGTCTATTATCATTTATAGTCTCTTCCTCTCCTGTGTCCTGGTTCTTTAGTGGCAGAGCCTAGTGGTGAATCGATTTGTCTGCCCTTGTGCTCCTCTCAGTTCTTTCCCAATACTTTGCATGGGTCCCCTGTGCGACCACTATGCTGGTTTCCTAAACCTTTCCAACCCATGTGCTTCCTAACAGTAGAATGTGCTGGCATTTGCAGCTAATTAGTGTTTTTACACACACATTTCTCCTGCATGTTTGCTATTACATCCTGAAGTTTCTGTGTGTCTAAATCACTCACCCAGATCTTAAACATCTGGCTTTTTGAACTTCTGATTAGAACTTCTCCTAGAACTTTTGTGTGTAAAAAGGTCTCCTGGTAAACTGCTTTGCTCCAGGCGACTGTGGTCACTTGGTTTCCATGGCAGCCTGTCACATCTACAGCTGCGGCTATTTTAGGCTGCCTCAGGGCAGTGTATGTGTGTGTGTGTGAAGAATGCATCCAGGAACTGCCTCAGGGCAGTGTGTGTGTGTAAAGAATGTATCCAGAATTTACTTGTGGACTTGTAAACCCAGAAGATTAAAAGACCAGCACTTTAAGCTGTGTGTAAAAATGCAGAGAATCAAGATTTGTCACACAGTGATTATGCATGTGGATGTGCCTTTTGAACACTAATTGGGATCTACTAACATTTCTTCCTGCTATTCCACATTGGCCTGTTAGAGCACCCCAGTAGTGGATAATTTCAACCCCTTCAGCTACAGTCAAACCAAAACAGGCAGCTGAATCACCAGAGTGAAAATCATATAAGAGCAACTAAATGCAATTAAAGCCTGAGATGTTTCAGCACAGAAGAGTTAATGGGAAAAGCAAGAGACTATTAAAATCTGTGAACACCCGTAACACTGTTAAAGGAGGAGGCTGGCTAAATGTTAACAAAAGACTGTTCAGCTATATCAGTTCTGGGGAAGGGAAGGTAGTAAGTGGAGCTTTGGTTACAAATACTCCAATTGTGGTCAGTCCTTTCTATAAGATTCTTGTAGTTGGCAGGATAGCTCTGCAGGTGTGCCATTTGTTGTAAAGTATTTGCATGTGGAGAGCAGATATTGTTCCCTGGTAAGATTCCAAAAACCTTTCAGTGGCTTTTTAACCTGCAACAAACAAATCCGGCTTACCTGAAATGCAGAGTTAATGACTCCACCAGAAATAGCACGAGGAGTTTCCTTCAGTTCCATAAGTGCAGTGAGGGCAAAGATTTTCTGGCTCTCTGTCCCAACTTGCTGTCCGTGGCACAGTGCAGGAACAACGTTCAGTTAATCCATCTACGGTATCTCTTCTTACTATTTGAAGTCCACCTGGCTGTAACCACTCCCACTTTGTTATTTACAGCCCCTCCTCCTTGGTGTCCTGGTATTCACCTCTAAACATAAAAAAGCAGAGCAAAATTCCGCAATTGTGAAAATTTAAAAGCAGGATTAATAAAGGGGAAATGAGTAATGTCCTTCAGTTGTTCCCAAAGGAAATTATGGGTGCAAACACATGAGTGGTTTCTCTTACCTTTAGAATTTGCTGGTGCACCACTGAAAACCATTCCCTCCCACCCCCATTTAAAACATTTATTTGTATAAGCCATAGCCACCACAAAATACAAAACAAGGCATAAAACATAAATAAGAATGTACGTATAACAAAGTAATTGCAATGCCCAGCGAGTTAAAACAACCCCTCAGGGCATCAATTCATAGAAATACATTGTTAATTTGCTTTTTGACTATAAACAGTCTGAAACAAAATCTAGCAGCCTGGTAAGATACATATTTGTCATTGTCAGACAAAAGTTGTA
This sequence comes from Sphenodon punctatus, assembly GCA_003113815.1. NCBI lineage: Eukaryota > Metazoa > Chordata > Lepidosauria > Sphenodontia > Sphenodontidae > Sphenodon > Sphenodon punctatus. The sequence continues at coordinate 2,324,200 of QEPC01008874.1, forward strand.
TTAGCACATTCTTTGAGTTGTGGGAGGACAGCTTACAAATAATTGGCTCAACGAATTTCAGCCTCTCAGAATTATAGAAAGAACAAGAAAAATATATATGCTTTAATGATTCAATTTCATACATACTACAATACTGACACAATCTGTCAGACTAAGGCAGTTTCATGAGCCTGCCATCAAAGACCACCAAAGGCAGGACATCAAATCTAGCTAATGTCAAAGAGTGTCTGTATTTCCACTCCCCAACAGTAAACAAGTAATTGGGTTCACCCTCTGGGGTTTTAAGGGAGGGATATAGAGAAGCTAAAAAGCCTGAAAACAAAAATCAAACTATGCAGAGGAGCAACTATGCAGCTGATGTAGAATTCGTAATAGTAATGTCTACTAAAATAATACAAATATACAGCTGCTACAGTGAGAGCCAGTAGAGCCTAAAGAATAATGTCTTGGCTGTGGAACTAGGAGACCAGTGTTCAAATCCTGTCTTAGCCATGAAGTCCCTGGATGACTTTGGGCAAATCTCACTATCTCTCAGCCTCAGTTCCTGTAAAATGGGAATAATAATGACCTACCTCACAGGACTGTTGTGAGGGTGGACAAGATAAGGATTGTAAAACACTTTGAACATTGAAAAGCATGACATAAATAATAATATATAACAAAGTTTCTTTGTCTTGCCCCCCACCGACATGGCCCCATTCCCTCTGAGTGAAAGCCCGGAGGGAGATTATAATCTTCTATTTTGTGGTGGGATCTGGCCAGAATGGCATGGGCAAGCCTTACCTCTTCCTGGGAGATGACGACTACTCGTTGACTGAGAGGAGAGACACAGCCTATCAGGGTGCAACATATGCCAAGGGAGGGGAATTTTAAACCAGTAGGACAGTTGGGGCAGTTGAGGAGCAATGAGGGAAGGGGATTCCGTGGAGGAGCTATAGGATGGGAGCCGTCTTCAAAGACTGAGAACTGAGGTGATGCTGGTGGGGCGGGGCAGTTGATATGAGGACGCCCTCTCCTCCCTCAGGACCCTACATGTTGCAGAGGTGTGGATGGAGGTAGTGGGCATCATTTTTGACCACACTCTGCCCTTGAAAACTCAGGTATTGGATGTAGTTCAGAGATTTTTTTCAGCTAAGCAATTTGCATGAGCTATGCCCATACTTATCCCAGACTGATCCATGCCCTGGTGACTACAAGGCTTGATTTTTGTAATTCCCTCCTCTATGGGCTTCCAGGAGTGCAGCTTCTTTGCTTGCAGCTTGTTCAGAACATGGCAGCGTGTCTGCTTACTGGTTCGGGCAGCGGTGATCATATTGTGTTCAGCTCACCCTGCATTCTCTGCGTTGGCTGTCTGTAGAGTGGCAGATTCAATTTAAAATTGTGCTGGTGGTTTTAAAGGTCCTGCTCTTGGAACCTCACCTTACTGGCTAACTGTGCTCAAACGCCACCTGCTGTTTGGGAATCCTGCCATTACGCCTTAAGTCATCAGGTGATCAGGCCTTTGCTGCGGCAGGCCCCTCCGTGTGGAACTTGCTTCCTCCAGATGTTTGTCTTAGTTCCTCCCTCCTCACCTTCAAAAAGGACCTGAAACTTTTTTGTTTTCCAGGTGCTTTTAGAAGATCCCCTTCATGTGTTTTTTTGTTCCCCTTGTTACCTTCCCCTTTTAAATTATTTTAATCTGATTTTATATATTGTGTTTTATTGCATTCAAAGTGTTGTAGAGAGGAGAGGAGGGGCTGTAAGTGGTCAAAGCAGCGGGAAAGGTGGATGACCTTGGCAGCAGAGTTATGAACAGAAATGAGAGGAGCAAGGTGAGAGTGAGGAAGGCCAGTGAGAAGGAGGTTGTAATAGTTGTGGCGAGAGATGACCAGGGCATGGACATTAAGGGTTTTTGCAGAGGAAACAGTGAAGAAAGGACAGATCTTAGCAATGTTGTGCAGAGAGAAGCAACAGGATTTGACAACAGAATTGATCTGAGGTTTAAAGGAGACTGAGGAGTCAAAGATGAACCCTAGGCTATGTGCCTGAGGGACAGGCTGGATGTTGACCCCATCAACAAAGACAGAGAAGGAAGAGAGAGAGGAAGGATTAGGGGTGAAGATGAGGAGTTTGGTTTTAGCCATGTTAAGTTTGAGCTGATCAGGGGCGGCTGGTGGGTTTTGATTTTGGAGCGGCACTGGGGCAGTAAGGCCGGCGGGCCTAGGGGCGGAGCCAGGGGGACAGTGGGCGGAGCCAGGGGGATGGTAGGCAGAGCCAAGGGGACGGTAGGCCAGTGGCATGGCATAACCCAGCAGCAAGGAGTTCCCAGGGTTAACATCGGATGGAAGAAAACACAGTCTACATGCACATCAAACTTAAAATAAATAATTTATAAACCCAAAACACAGGGCAACACTGGCAAAACACTGGCAAAACGCAGCAGCAAGGAGTTCCCAGGGTTAACATCAGATGGAAGAAAACACAGTCTACATGCACATCAAGCTTAAAATAAATAATTTATAAACCCAAAGCACTGAAAACACTGACAAAACACAGCAGCAAGGAGTTCCCAGGATTAACATCAGATGGAAGAAAACACAGTCTACATGCACATCAAGCTTAAAATAAATTTCCTTGTAAAGCACCCCAGTCACAGCCTGGGTCCAATTTTACCACACACATCCCATTTCCAGCATTTTGAACACAACTAATATCACATGACTTGCACTGCAGTGACATCTCTCTCAGGATTTCCAAACCTCCATTTTACCACACACAGTCCCCACTAGCCCCCACTCCCCTCCCCAAGAACCCAGGAGCCCTGACTCCCAGCACCCCCTGCACTAACCCACTAGTCCCCAC
>QEPC01008874.1:2328151-2357046 GCA_003113815.1 Sphenodon punctatus
GCTCCCCCTCCCACCATGTGCCCCCCCACTCCCACCACCCCGGGTCCCACAATTTAATTACTCACAATTATCCTGAGGCCGACGACTCCTCTCTGCCGCTTCTCCAGGGAATGCGCAGGCAGTTCTACTCTTCACCTCCCCGAGTCCCTTCCTCCCTCCCTCCCCCAGGGAGGGAGGGAAGAAGGGATGGACTCAGGGAGGCTAAAGAGCTGCACGGGCGTCAGCAGCTCCCAGCCCCCTGCACAGGCTGGGACCCAGCCTGTGCAGGGGGCTGGGAGTTACTGATGCATGTGTAGCTCTTAGTTCATACAGGGGGCGCCTCTATTGGGCGTCCCTGTATGAACTTTCCCTCTGCCGGCCCCTGCAATGCAAGAGTGCCCCCTGCGGCACTCTTGCATTGCAGGGTCCCTTTATGTGGAGTGGATGGCTCTTCTAGCCGCCCACTCCGCATAAAGGGAGAACGGCTCCCTTTTGATCCTCAAGGCTTCCTTAGGAAGCCTTTGGTGTGTGTGTGTGTGTGTGTGTGTGTGTGGCTCGAGTCACCGGCTGTGTGCGCGTGTGTGCACACAGCCAGTGAGAATGTGTGGAGCCACCTCAAAGAACCTTGCTAAAAAAAGGTTCTTTGAGGTGACTCCACACATTCAGCGCGATGCCGACCTTGGCCGTATTTTTTTTTTAAAAAAAAGCTGCCGGGGAGCCTGCCGCCGGTGGGGGAAGCCCTGTAGGGCCAGGAGGGGCATTGCCTCTGCTTTCCCAGAGGGCCCACCACCCCTGGAGCTGATGATGAGACATCCAGGCAGAAATGTCAGAGAGACAGTTAGTGAGGCGAGACTGGATAGAGGGAGAGAGAGAGGGGGTGGAGAGATAGAGTTGGGTACCATCAACATACAGATGGTACTGGAAGCCATGAGATTCTATGAGTTTGCCTAGGGACAGAGTGTATAGAGAGAAAAGAAGAGGGCCAAGGACGGAGCCTTGGGGAACTCCAACTGAGAGGAGAAGAGAAGTAGAGGAGGCACCAGCAAGAGACGCATTGAAGGATAGGTCAGAGAGGTAGGAAGAGAACCAGTTGAGGACTGAGCCACAGAAACCAAGGGAGTGGAGGGAGTCAGAGTGGTCGACAGTGTAAAAAGCAGCAGAGAGATCAAGGACAAGGATGGAGTAGAGGCGATTGGATTTTACAAAGAGAAGGATGTTAGTTATTTTAGCAAGAGCAGTCTCAGTAGAGTGGAGGGGATGGAAGCCAGATGGAGAGGGTCAAGGGAGGAGTTGGCGGAGACGAAGTCAAGGCAACGGGTGTACGCAGCACGTACCAAGAGCTTAGAGACAAAAGGGACGAGAGAGATGGGATGGTAATTAGCGGGATCAAAAAGATCAAGGGTAGGCTTCTTGAGAATAGGAGAAACAGTGGCATGTTTGAAGGCAGAGGGAAAGGAGCCAGTAGAGAGGGAGAGATTGATTATGTGCAGAAGGGATGGGGAGACAGTGGGTGCGATAGAGGTCAGGAGGCGAGAAGGGATAGGGTCAAGGGGAAAAGTGGAAAGGTTGGAAGTGGAGAGCAGGGAGGTGATTTAATAGTTTTGTTTATGTAAGGTTCATTGCATTATCATTATATTTATTTATTTTAACAATTTATACCCCTCCCCCTCCTGCAAAAGCAGCTCGGGGCGACTATCAAACCTCTAAAAACCTGCTAAAATACACATAATATAAAATTACACAAACCCCAACACATTAATAAAATATAAAAGTACAGAATAAATATACACATAAATAATGGGTCAAAAAACAACCAAGGCAACAAACACCAGCTCCCATAGCCCCACAAAACCCCCAACCTCACCCATCTCCATCGCCAAACGTCAGATGAAACAGCCAGGTCTTACACATCGTCGAAAAGAGGGGAAGTCTGGGGCCACCCAGGCCTCGGCCGGAAGGGAGTTCCACAGCCTCGGTGCGGCCACCGAGAATACCCTCGTCGCCCCCCAAGAAAATCCGGGTGACCTCAAGGAGGGCACTCCCTGATGACCGCAGGGGCTGATCTAGTACCCGACGAATGACGCGATCCCACAGATACGTGGGGCCTAGGTCGTATAGGGCTTTATAGGTAAGAACCAACACCTTGAATCGGGCCCAGAAGACAAGAGGCAGCCAGTGCAGAGCCCGGAGCACTGGTGTTATGTGCTCCCAGTCCCCATTTCCCGTGAGGAGCCGGGTGTCAGTGTGGGCAGGGGGTACCCACACACACTCACCGTTTGTACGTGGGTGCTGGCAAGGCTGCAGGAGAAGTAATGCCCGTCAGGATAGTATGTGGGTCCTGGTAGTCTCAAAGAGTCAAGGCCCCTATCATCATAGGGTGCCAAGCACCTGAGCAGGTCAACGCCTCCCTGCTCACCACAAGAACTCCAGATGCTCTCAGTCACTCGGGAATGGGGGGGGCGACAGGTGTGGTCTCGTGAGGAAGGGACGGCAGTGACCCAGGGTAGAGGAGGAAGGAGGGAGACTCGTACAACACACGGGTGAGGGGAAGGGAGCCCTGGGTGGGGGAGGGGACCTAGTCACACAAGCACTCACCTTTTGTAACCCTTACGCATTATGGGGAGGGGAACAGACATGGGACACACACACACACACGCACGCACGCACGCACGCACGCACGCACGCACACACACAGAGAGTATAGGATTAGTAATAACAACAAGCTCACATATCTCTCACAAGGGCCAACTTCTCACTCAGGATTACCGGCGCTGGGTGCCTCTCAGCGCCGGCTTTCATACTATTGGCTCTGCCCCCCTGCATGCCTGCAGCCGAGCGGAGCACCGCAATGGCGCGGGCACTGATCCTGTGCTCCTCAGGGTTTCCGGAAGCGGCGTAGTGCCGCTGTCACATGGTCCGGTTGCCTCAGCAACTGAAGGCAGCCTGCCACAGTGATGCCGGCACCGTGGTTGGGGCTTGGATGGGGGGAGCAGAAGCAGCTGAAGGCGAGGACGGGATGGGTTGCCCCTGCAGCCGGCATCTGACACCGGCCCACCACATTCTGCACCAGCTGCAGCTTCCGAACTGTCACCAGGGGTAGCCCCACGTAAGGCGCATTGCAATAGTCCAGTCTAGAAGTAATGAAAGGATGGATGATGGTGGCCAAGTCAGAGTCCAAGACATATGACCGAAGGCGCCTCACCAGGTGTAGTTGGCGAAATGCGCTCCTCGCCACAGTCTCCACCTGGACATCCAGGCGGAGCTGGGAATTGAGGAACACCCCCCATACTCTGAACCTGAGGGACCAAGGAGGGACACACTCCATCAATGATGGGTACCTCCACCCCCTGCCCCTCCCCACCAGCATCATCTCTGTCTTGTCAGGATTCAGCTTCCGACGGCTTGCCCTCATCCATCCTCCACAGCCGCCAATCACTGAGTAAGCACTGAGACTTCAGGGCCAGGGTCAGATGAAAACGAGAGGTAGAGTTGGGTGTCATCAGCATATTGATGACACCAAACACCCCCCCCCCCCTTGACCTCGCCCAGCGATTGCATATACACGTTGAACAGGAGAGGGGACAAAACAGAAACTTGTGGGACCCCACACAAGTGGTCCCGGGAGGTCCCGGGAAGGTCTCAGGAACAGTCTGTTCTCCTTTTCTGTTAGATCCTATATATACATAGATTAGGAAGGAATATATATTATATTAGCTCAAAAAGCCTATAGTTTAAGAGGGGAGTTAAGGCTCTTAGAAGTTCAGTCATGCTCCAAGAAGCATGAAAATTGTAAGTTAAGGCTTCCGCCTTTGCTCACATGCTATGAGCTAAGCATAAGCAGTAAAGATGTTGTACAGTCTCACATTTGGCTGTTCTTTTGGCGGTGCAGGGGGGACCGGTGTGTGACGTGGCAGCGGGGGCGGTGTAGGGGGGCCAGCGTACACGGTCGCACACTAATCCCCCCCACATCTCCACTCATGGAACAACCTCTGTTTTTGTTGGTTGCTCTGTGAGTGGGGATGCGTGGGGAGTGAGTGAGGATGCATGGGTTGTGGGAGTGCGCGTGCACCTCCATTCACCGGCTGCGGTATGCACACAGGGGGCACCCACTCATGTCCACGCAGATCTGCTGAGTGGGCATGATGGGACAGTCTCGTGTAAAAATCACCATTGTGCTTGCTTATAACTCTGCCTCCATGCACCCTCACTTTGTCTTAATCAGCCCCATTCCTCTTCCTATGCAGATTGGGGACAAAATTAAAGCTGGGGACAGTAAGCTGCCTCCTGCCTCCCTGCAGTCTCCACATGACTTTAGATGGCACCATTGAAGGTGGTGACAACAGGAAGGTGTCAAAAACACAGTGTTTCCTGTTGCCACAGAGCATCACTGGGACAAGGAGAGCAGGGACCCTAATTCAAAACTAGGGAGTGGTGCATGGCCTGTTGGGGTTGTCGTTCTGCTTTGCTCATTGTTGGCCCCCACTGTCTAAGTAAACTACATGTCCCAGCATGCTGTGCATCTCCAGGTGGGGCTCTCAGAGAGGCACGCACTTGTTCCAGTGGCTAACAGAGCTCAGCTGCCTGGGATTGAGGAAGTATGTGTGAAGAAGGGAAGTGGAGAGGAGCCATCTTCCCAGCCCTTCCGAAGCCCCGGGGCCAACACCCTCTTCCACCCTGATCCCTACGCTACTGCCTTACTCCTCTCAAAAATTATTATTAAGCATTTATATAGCACATGCAGCATTTTACAATTGTTATGAGAGATAGGTCCCTGCCTAGTGGGCTTACAATCTAAGTTGGACAAGGGGAACACAGGGACAGATACACACTCCCATGCATTATAGATGGTGAACGGTGGCTGAGAGGGTGTTACTTGCCCAAGGCCACCCAGTGAATTCATGTCAAGGGCAGGATTTGAAGCGTGGCTTCCCAGGTCTCAATCCAGCACCTTATCCACTACACAACACTGTTTCTCTAAGGTGGAGACTTGCCTAAGGCCACCTAATGGGTTCATGGCTAGGAGAGGCTCCAAACCCTGGCTTCCCAGGTACAAGCCCAGCACCCTATCCATTACACCATACTGGCATCCCGCAAAATGGCAGCAGCTCTGCATGCTTGTCCAAGCAGTAGGGCTTGTTGGTCTAGAGGTAGGACTCTTGCTTGGGGAGCAAAAAGTCTTGGGTTCTGTGGTACTGCTGTTGTTGAGTAGGAGAGGAAAAAGACATATCCAAGTTCAAACTGTGAGAAGAGAGTTGCACAGATGATCCCCACTCCTTAATTTTGATCCCTTCCTCCTTCAGTGGCCCCTGTGTAGGGTCACAGGGACTAAAATTGAGGAGCAAAGATCATCTGTGCCTCAGAATCAATGGAGGGGGGAATGTATTCCCTGCATATCTCCTCTCCAGTGCTCACCCATCATTTTTACATCATGGCCATTCCCAATTCTAATTTCTAGGATTCTAAGGGCATCTCCTCGAGCTTATAAAGCTTAAAATTGTAAAGTATAAACTGAATCATGAGGCAATTCTTTTCTGCTCCTGTGCCTTCTCTTCCAACATCTGGTCTTGCAAACATTTTCAATCCATGAAGATGATACATCTGTTCACTTCTGCTGGCTTCTTTCTGATTAGGAACAGGAGAAATCCCTTAACTGAAAAAAGAACTTAGGGAATGTTCATGCTCTTAGTTATTTTCAGAGTGTTTCTGTATGGCTAGAGGTGTAGGGCCCTTCATGTAAATGAGAATGAGGCCTATAGTATTTGAGAAACGGTGACTCACCAGTGTTCTTTCACCTTTCCTCCTTCAGTCCATTACTCTCCGATCAAATAGGGGCAGCAAAAATCCCACCATCACTTTTCTGTTGAATCTTGACATGCAGTTTGGTTCAGCAGACTGTGTGGCCCGTGGTCTTTTTAAACATCCAGCACTATGCATGAGGAAGTAAAATACTGTATGCATTTACCGTACTTCAGAAGGATACAGTTACATAATGGGAAATCATCACTTCACAACTTTTACAAAACTCAGGAACTTCATGCTCTAGAGTTGCAAACAATCTTTGAAAAGCATGCACTAGCATTCTGCCTTTGTAGACCATCCCCAATTCTAGGGGAGCCTTTCTTAAAGTCAAGTTACTTGACAGACTGACTGCAGCCCCTCAAGATTTCTTTTGAGTTTGGATAATTCCAGACTATTGCAAAAACAAGACAAAACAAAGGCATCCTGCTAACTAACGTCCCCTTTGTTTGAGTATTAATATTGATGGCTATCTGCCAGGTGTATCTGCCACCTCCGTTCTTGCACTCGTGCTGCTGAACGACTCTGGCGCAAATCCCATTCTCACGCTGACTTCCTTCACTTCAAATTCTGTCTCTCCACCCTTACTTCTGCTATCTCCCTTGCTAGACAACACTACTATGCCTCCCGCATTGAGTCCTGTTCTCGGGACCCTCGCCGCCTGTTCTCTACCTTTGACTCCCTCCTCAAGCCTCCCTGTCCTCCCCCTCCTTCTTCCCTTTCTGCTCAGGATCTTGCCTCCTTCTTCACCTCCAAGATAGACAAGATCCGCCTTGACATCACTTCCCACTCCTCTCTTCCCACTCCCACCCCTCTCCCTCCTCCCCCTCCTTCTCTCATGTCCTCCTTCTCCCCTGCCTCCCTTAAGGAAATCTCCTCTCTGCTCTCCTCCTCCAACCCTTCCACTTGCCCCCTTGATCCCATTCCTTCCCGCCTCCTCACCTCCATTACTCCCACTGTCGCCCCTTCCTTCCTGCACATCATCAACCTCTCCCTCTCTACTGGCTCTTTCCCTTCTGCCTTCAAACATGCCACAGTCTCTCCTATTCTCAAAAAGTCCACTCTTGACCCCTCTGACCCTTCTAGCTATCGTCCTGTCTCACTCCTTCCTTTTGCTTCCAAGCTGCTTGAACGTGTTGTCTACTCCCGCTGCCTTGACTTCCTATCCTCCAACTCCTCCCTTGACCCCCTCCAATCTGGCTTCCGCCCCCTTCATTCTACTGAAACTGCTCTCGCTAAGATCACCAACGATCTTCTGGTGGCTAAATCTAAACGTCTCTATTCCATTCTTGTCCTCCTTGATCTCTCTGCTGCCTTCGATACTGTTGACCACTCACTCTTGCTGGATTCCCTTCACTCCCTTGGCTTTTGTGGCTCTGTCCATAACTGGTTCTCCTCCTACCTCTCTGACCGCTCCTTTAATGTGTCTCTCTCCAACTCCGCCTCCTCCTCCTTCCCCCTCTCAGTTGGTGTTCCTCAAGGCTCTGTTCTTGGCCCTCTCCTCTTCTCGATCTATACCTCATCCTTAGGCAAACTCATTGCCTCCCATGGCTTCCAATACCACCTCTATGCTGATGACACTCAACTCTATCTCTCTACTCCCTCTCTCTCTCCCTCTGTTCAAGCTCGTCTCATCAACTGTCTCTCTGACATCTCTACCTGGATGTCTCAACGTCAACTCAAACTCAACATGGCTAAAACTGAACTCCTTATCTTCCCCCCTCATCCTTCCTCTCCTTCCTCACTGTCAATAACTATTGATGGAGTCACCATCCTGCCTGTCCCCCAAGCCCGTAGCCTAGGCTTCATCTTTGACTCAGCCCTTTCTTTTAAACCCTACATTGACTCTGTTGCTAAATCCTGTCGCTTCTCCCTCCATAACATTGCTAAGATTCGCCCTTTTCTCTCTGTCTCGTCTGCCAAAACTCTTGTTCATGCTCTGGTCATCTCTCGCCTCGATTACTGTAACCTCCTTCTCACTGGCCTTCCCCGGTCTCACCTTTCTCCCCTCATCTCTGTCCAAAACTCTGCTGCCAGGGTCATCTACCTCGCCAGTCGCTTCGACCATGTGCAGCCCCTCCTCTCTTCGCTTCACTGGCTTCCCCTTCCTGAACGAATCCTGCACAAGCTCCTAGTCTTCACCTATAAAGCTCTTCACAACCTTGCTCCCCCCTACCTCTCTGCACTTATCGCCCTCCATACTCCAGCCCGTGCACTTCGCTCCTCCTCTGTCCCTTCTCTCACCCTTCCACGCCTTCCCTGCTCCCCTAAGCGCCTTCGTCCCTTCTCACTTGCTGCCCCCCATGCCTGGAACTCCCTCCCTGTCCACATCCGCCTTGCCCCCTCCCTTCATACCTTCAAATCTCTCCTTAAAACTCACCTCTTTCGCTCTGCTCTGTCTGACTCTTTATCCTGCTGAGCCACTATTCCTATACCTACGATCGGTTTACCCTTATCCTTGCAACATGGACCTGCCTGCTGTCATTCTCATCGTAACCAAGCCAAGTACGTGCACTTGAGACCTCGCATCTTCATGAATGTTAGACCCCTTGTCTCTCCCTCTGTTCCCCTTCCTAAGTCTCTCCCCCAGCTCCTGTCTCTCAGATTGTAAGCCCTAGGGGCAGGGACCGTGTCTATTTTATTACTTTGTAAAGTGCCAGGTACACTGCTGGCACTATATAAATGTTTGTTATTATTAATAATAATAATAATAATGAAAGTTACTTTACCTTCCCACAGGTGGGAGTGATGGCAAGTGATGGAGCTACTAGTGATGGAGCTGATATCAATCTTTGACGACTGTGGAACAATAAAGAGACTTAAGCTATAAAAGATGCTGAATTTTGGCAAGAAAACCCAAAGCAAGCATGCCTCTACAATAAACCTCTTATGTTAACCACAAAACTCTTAAAAGAAAGGAACAGCACATCAATACTCCAAGGCAGAGTTATCTTTTCCCTTCCGCCAGCCACTCTGAAAATTATTTTATTTATTTATTTATTTAGTTGTACTTTTAACCCGTACCTTCCTTCCCATGACAGTTTGGGGTGGCTTACAATAATTACAATAATAAAATACATATAAAATATATATAAAATATAACATACAAATAATTAAAAAATAAAACATGAAAAACACAAAGGCAGAGTTAAAAGTCCTCCCCTCCTTAACCCAGTCCACCCACCCTTCACCCATCTCCCTCACTGAAAGCCTGGCAGAACAGCCAGGTCTTACACTGTCTTTGGAAAGAGGGAAGGTCTGGGGCTAGGTGGACCTCTATTGGGAGGAAGTTCCACAGCCTAGGTGCAGCCCCCAAGAATGTCCTCTCCATGGTTGCCACCTGAGAAACTTGGGGGACTTTGAGCTGAGCGCCCCTGGCTGACCACAGGGGCTGATCCAGGACCCGGGGGTGGGGTGGGTGTGAGGCGGTCCTGCAGGTAGGCAGGGCCCAGGCAGCATAGGGCTTTATAAGTCAGAAACCAACACGTTGAATCGGGCGCGCAAGACTATAGGCAGCCAGTGCAGAAGACGGAGCACTGGTGTAATGTGCTCACAATGACCTGTCCCGGTAAGGAGCTGGGCCACTGCATTCTGCACCAGCGGCAGTCTCTGAACCATCACCAAGGGTCACCCCACGTAGAGTGCATTGCAATAGTCCAGTCTTGAGGTGATGAAAGCATGGATGATGGTGGCCAGGTCAGAGTCAGAGACATATAGCTGAAGCCATCTCACAGATGTAATTGACAAAAAGTGCTCCTAACTACAGCCACCACCTGGACATCCAGGCAGAGCTTTGAGTCGAGGAACACAACAGGGTGCCATACCACACATGTACTGTGTGGTTGGAATGGTGTGCGATAACACAGACACACCACTATGGCTAATAGGGCTCCAGTACCAGGGATAACTCACAGGAGGTCCAGTACACAAGGTAGTAGGGTGCAACAACGGGCATGGGCATGGGGGATCTCGGACCCACCCCGACACCACAGATCATGGAGGGTCCCCATGTCAACAGTCAAAGAAGACAGAGGCAGGAACACAGGTAGAAATCACTATGTATTGGTGCACGGTTTACAGTGATATGGGACCGTTGGAAGGGGGCCACCTACAGACCATGGTCAGTCCTCGGCCAGTTGGGTTACTACATGCCTGCATAGGGTGTCACGGTTCTCCTCAGAAATCCACCTGAAGGTCCCACCCTGAACATGCTAGTACAGGGGCACAGGTCAAACTGGCTCTGGTTCAGCAAAAGGCACTGCCTCATCTTGAGCAGGCCAAAGGCCTTCTCCACAACACACCTCACAGAGGCCAGGTGCTCATTGAAGAGTACCCGGTTGGAGATGCGGGCCACAGGATAGGCCCTCATCAGCCATGGGGTCAGAGGGTAGGTGGGATCCCCTATAACACCCGGAGTCATAGAAGCCCCCTCTATAATCCTGGACAGGTTTGGGGCTATCTCCCCATCGAACATCCTGACATAGAAGGGGGAGGAACGCAGGATCTGAGCATCGTGGCTCCTACACAACTGGCCCATATGAATAGACAATGGTGGTCAATGACTTCCTGCAGTTTTACAGAGAACACGAACTTCCTGTTGAGGTAGTCGATCTTGCTGTGGGGAGGGCGGAAGATGGGGATATGGGTGCTGTCTATAGCACCAATGCAATGTGGGAAAGCCATTGCCTCGAAGCCTCGGATCACCACCTCCGGGGGCCCACAGCTAGATGACCCGCTCAAGAAGCAGCTCAACAATGAGGTCACAGACATCGTGCAGTGCCCTGTTGATGGTCGAGGCCCTCACACCAAACTGCTCAGCGATGCTCTGGCAGGAATCGGGGTTGGCCAGGTCCTACACTGCCATCGCCACCCGCATTCCAGGAGGTAGTGGGTGCTGAATGTTGGTGGAACTCCTCCGGAGGTGGAGGGCAAGGATTTCTGCAATCCAGCTCAACAGGGAGCGAGTCATCTGGAAGTGGTCAGTCCATTCCTCATCGGTTCAGGTCGCCAGTATAGTCTCCCACCAGTCATTGCTCCATGACTGCATCCATCCCAGCCGTTGCGTGGGTAGGGTCACCCGATGGCCATAAATGTTCAGGGACAACCTGGAGAGGATGAGGCAGATGTACTGTGATGCTGCTGTCCCCGCCATTGCTAGGCACCTGGCCTGCATACTCTTCACTCAGTGCACTGTTGCCATGTGGCACAGGTCGGAAGCCCATCTGTGGTGTGGCCCATGGTCGTACCATGGGTGTGGTTGGTTCCTACTCTTGCAGCTATGGGTGGGTGCTGCAATTGGACGGCTCCGAACCGTGAGTCTGGGAGGTCTGCCAGGTGTAATCCGTCTCCCTTTGCGCTACCTTGGGGGCAGCCTCTGGGGCGCTTTCCTCTACTGTCACTGACTGGGGTGGGGTGGGCCTTGGGGGACCTGTTGGGGTGTTTTGTGCTGTAGGGTGGTGACTTTACTGCTCCCCCTGTTGTAGCCCGATCCCCATTCCCATCTCCTGCTTCCTCTTCCCTTCTAGCTGCTGTGCTTGTGTTCCTGACTGTGCTGCAGCTGGGGGAGATGACCAGGCAGCTCCAGTGGGCAGACTCTGAGCTTTGTGCTGGGGTGCAGGTGTTCCAAGAAATCTGTGAGTTACCCCTGTGTGTGTGTGTGTTCCCCTTCGATCCCCCCTTCTGTGTGGGCTCCCTGGATGTTGCAGCCTGTGGCCTGCCCTGATGGTGCGCTTCCTCTCCCTCTCTCCTTTAGTGCAGGCAGTGATTAACGAGAGGACCAGGGAGCAGGAGGAGGTGGTGTAGCTGCTCCTGCATGTCCTGCAGTGGGTGCACCAGTTAGATCGTGCCCAGGCAGACTAGTGGAGCCAGGTCCGGGGTTGTCGGCCCAGTTGAGGGCGCTGATCCCCCTCAACAGCCTGTAGCCTATGTTTTTATTTATTTGTTCTTTTACATGAGCCTGTTGCTCTTGGTGTTTTCTATTAAAGTGTCAGCATTGTTCTGCCCTGGTGTCTGTGTTCTCCTTCCCTTTGGTGTTCCCCTCTGTGTGGACCATGTCTGGTTGGTGAGGGGTGGTTGTCTGGCAGGGCACGGGTCTGTTTGTGTGTGTTCTCCCCATTCCTGTGGGTGCCCCTTATATCTGTGTGTTCTCCATGGGTTGGCCCTTTGTCCACTGTCCTCTTAGTCTTGCCCCTTCGACTGTTTCTGTGAGGCCCTGGTGTCCTGTCCCCTCTTCCCAGTTGTTTGGGCAGGCGGACTGAGGGGGGGCGGGCTGTCTTTCCACGGGGACCTTGGTGTCTCTGGCCTCCCCCTTCTCTGGCATTGTGTGGGGCTGTGCCTGAGCCCTGTGCATCCCTGCCGCATGCTTGGTGAGTTGCAGCAGCGTTGCAGCTGGATTGTCACTGTTGGACAGTGCCTCTCCTCTCTGTGCCCCCAACCCTGCCTCCTGCTTGCGCTTTGGCAGCTGACTCTGTCACCTCTGCAGCCCTTTTCCATGCATGGTGTCCTGGGGTTTAGGGGGTGCTATGGGCGGTGGTTCTAGTTGGGGGGCTAGGTGTGGCCCCTGCTCTTTCTGGGACTCGCCTGTTTTGTTGTGTTCACTTTGCTCTCTGCCGCCCCCCCTCCCCTGAGCTGGAGCTGGGAGAAACTACACCCCCCCGCGGCGGCGGCTGTGTGAACGTCTCCCGGCACGGCGCCAGTGTGCTCACCCACCCACCTCCACCCACCGGGTCTGCTGCCCTGTCATTACAAAAACAGCCAGAATCTTAACGCTACCCATGATACAACTGATCCTGATTTACAATATTACGTGATGGTTCAGAGGCAGAATCAAGTCAATGATATACTCTGAGGTGCAGGTTGATAGGTCACTTGATGTTTTCTTGGCAATGACATTGATTTCTGCCCTGTAAGAGTGGACTTTGCTCCTGAGTCAGTACCAAACCCAACTACTACGTGAATGCCATGTAAACCCTAAAGATAAGTGGTTCATGGTGCACAAGCATTGTGCTGAGTCTCTACTCGGGGTTGGGTTTAACTTTAAAAAAACAGCTTCTGCCATACATGATAACTGGCTGCTAGTATTTCTTTAATGGGACTTGCAGGATATGGCTAAATCAGGGGTGGGGAAACTTTTGAGGCTGGGCATCGTCGGTCCCTGAACGTGCCGAAATCAATTTACCAGTCAATTAAAATCAATTAAAACAATTTAAAACAATTTAAAGCAATTTAAAATCTATTAAAATACTCACACATACACACACAGAATTTTCAGACACACTCAAAAACTCAGACACAGACAGAATATTGAAACAAACATACACACACACACACAATATATATATATATACACACATAATATTCACACACACACACAGAATACACACACACACACAGAACACACACACTGCTCTTCCCCTCCCTTTACCCTGTCTGCTAGCAGAGCATCTCCACTTAGTTGCCTCTGCCCCGGCCAGAGTTCCAGCAGCAGTAGGCAGCACCGACTCCTGTGGTTGAGTCCCGCAGCACAGACACGGGGGTGGGGGACCCTGCAGAGGGAGCATGGCGGCTCCTGAGGTGAGTGCTGCACCAGATCGGAGTTGCGCGGAAGCCTCCTTCACCAGCACAGCTTGCCTTGGGGCCTGGCAGGGCCTTGTCTCTTTAAGGTTTAATATTTGAAAGGAAAGCTAATGCTTAAGCACAAAAGAATTGAGTCTTTATGCAGGAAAACCTGAGGAACTGGAAAGTCATGAGAGCATGTAGAAGCCACGGTGCGAAGCAGAGGTCAACAATTACAGTCATTTGTGAGTAGAATTGAGTCTCTGTGCAGATTTTATTTACATGTGAGTAAATTCCTTCCTTATAATTATCTTTGACTTGCCTTGGCACATTTACCAATAGCTCCTAGTTAGAAACTCCTGAGAAAGATACTGGCCAGGCAAGCAGAATTTAAGTGAGAAATAGAGCAACCTACCGTTGTTGATCAGCTGAGTTACCTACAGCTTGTCTCGAAGTCTGCTGAAGTCAGCGAGTGCTAACTAATGTGACAATGGCCCACTTAGGCCCACTGTGGCTCACTTTGGCACGTGGATCACCATCATGTTTGTTGGGGACAGTCCAGATGTTTGCCCTGGATTTTTCCTGGGCATGTTGGCAGCTAGCCTGGACTGTGATCCCGGAGACCTCTGGAAGCACAGCCCAGGTTAGCCGCCAACACGACTGGGAAATGGCCTGCCCAACTGGGCTGAAGTGGGCTATCACATATGGTAGTCTGCTGTACTGAGCCCAGTCTGGAGTAGCCGTCGTTGGCTGCCATGGCTACCCGTCATGGGAGTGGGCAGGCAGACACATATCTGTGCATCTCCCTGCCCTCCACAATGGTCTGGCCCCTGGCACATTTGTTGTGTTGGTGGATCAGGTCCAGACTGTGGTGGTAGCGCGTTACCAACCTGGTTGGGATCATGACAGCGGTGCTCCACTGTCATGTGTTTTTTCACCCAATGTATGTAAGAGTGGGCTCCTTGTTAGCCGTTATGGTATAGGGACCTTTTCTTTAGGGTGCCATCCCTTTACAGGACTTGCATGGGGGAATAATCTGCACCATTTCAAGGCCTCCAGTAACTCATTTCCTACACAAGATGAGAGGGAAACTTAACCACAGCTTGGCCAATTACAGAAGCATTAAGACTGCTGTGCGTATTTATTTTTTGTTTTGTTTTAGAGTAGGGTTCTCAGCTTTGGAGGTTCCAAACAGGCTTCAGAGGGACACAAACAAATTCCAGTTTTACTTAGTTTTTCTCCATTTCTGGTCTTTCCATTAAAAATGTTTCTGGTTGTGAGAATAACCTCAGAAATATGATCTGGACATGAACTGATGCATTGATATCTACCAAACCCTCAGGGAGCCTAAAACAATAGCATTAAGAGGTGTGATCTGTCCCACACCTCTCAATTCCTTCGCTTCAGCACTCTGATTCTGTGGCTATTGAATCTGGCAGTTTTCAATGAGGCACACAATGGGTTCTCAACTGTAGGGTCACAACTCTCAGAGCAGGGAGGAAGTGCAAAAAAACATTCTTGGAGAAGTAGAGGTGCCTGCCAGGTCAGGCCCCAAAAGAGGTGGGGCTGAAGGTGGAGTGGAACAAAGGGAGAACTTTTGTTTTAGCTACCAGCTTTTCCTTCTAGTTGCAGTATGTGTGATACACCTACAGCACAGCATAACATAATCCTGTTTTAGTTACATACCACAAAGTAGATGGAATGCCCTTCAAAGAGGATTAAAGGGCAGATCTAACTTGATCTCAGCTCTACTGTATGGTTTACATAAACCCTCAAGTGGCATACTATAACAAGAGCACAATCTTCAGTTAAGGGGCACAGAAAGTCACCTATGGCCATTTTTAAACGGATGCCCGCCCCCCTCCCCCCCCGCTCAGTGTCCAGGTGGGTGTGCGGGGAGGCGGGGTGTCCGTGTATACAGCCAGCGGTGGATGGGTGTCCGCTCGGTATTTGCCTGGTTACACCCACCTCCACCTGCCGTGGCAAAACACCCATCCCCCCACCCATCCATGAAAAACAGCCTATTACAGAACAAAAATCCCTGCCCTGCTTCCATACCATTAACTTCAAGGGTCTCAGCTAAACAGCTTGTGGTGAAACTATCCTAGTTACACCAGGAGTTAATAGTCACAAGTCGGTAGTCTAGCTCCTCTTGATTCTATTTGAAAATGGTAACTCCTTTACTTGAGGGTAAAAACATGGTGGGATGGAGAGGATATATTTTTTCATACCCGGGTTTGAGGGGCTGGGGAGGAGGAGGGAGCATGGAAGGCATTGCCAAAGGCTGAAATTAAAGAATGACTTGTCTTCTGTACCACTCTACTCTCCACCTGCATTTGAATTGCTTGAAAGCCAGTGAATGGGTGCAGGTGTGCAGCCAGAGGGGCTAAGGCAGGAACATTTGCTAACCCTGGTCTTTACCTCATCCATCCCCTTTGAACTGTGATGTCATGACACTCAATAAAGGGACAGGACCCTATTGGGATGAGCGGGCCCAATACTCTCCGTCCTGATGCTTTCTGATGTGTACTTGCCCCCTTTGGAGCATCATGATGTCACGACACTCTGTAGAGATGGGTTTACCTCACCAAGTGGGCAGGAGAGCCTTTCTGACCCATCCTTTACCAAAGTGGCTACCTTCCCACCCCTGAAAATAAACATATAGTGGTGATGCCCATGAGTGTATGGAGCTGGCACTATTTGGTGGGTGGGTGGGAGGCAGAGGGTTTGAGAGACAAAGGAAAGGGGTTGGGTTCTCCCTTACAGTTGCCACCTATGCAAACTGTTAAGGAACACTTATGAAAATACATGTTGCAGGGCCTACATTGGTGCCTAAGGTGCCAATGCAGGCCCTGCAACATGTGTTTTTCAAAAGTATTCTTAACAAAATTGCATAAGTAGAAACCCTATTCTCCCTCCCCGTCTGGTTACTCCATTGCTGTTCAGATGTGAAAATAGTTCTGATGGTGATTACAGAATATGGCAGAAGCCTGGAGTTGTGGTAATAGAATATAGTGTTATTGATATCTTATGTTCTCCTGGCCTGGACAAAGGAAGCCAGACCTAACTTCGGTCAAGCAAAGGCAAAGAGCAGAGAGATGGTCCAGAACAGCCAGCAGGCCTGAGATTGTGATGGAATTCAAGCTGAGATGACTCAACATGTGGATAAGGCCCCATCAGCATACTAACAAAGGCATAGCCAGACAAGTATCTTCTCCTGGCACCGCCACACATGCTTAACAAAGTCTCCTGCTGAACAACTGGAGTTGACAAATGAAACCCATTGTGAACAGATAAGTGGGACATTTGCAACTCTGCTACTGACTTCCAGGCCAGGAAAAGAACAATCAAGGAAAGATACAGATGTTAATATGCTAAGGGCCCTTCCTCCCAGGAAGACGTTCTTCTGATATGCTAAAGAACTGTGTGATGTCACCATGACATGGCATCTGGCTATTACTGACCTGTACCTCAGAACTGTATAAAAGAACCTGGTCATACAACATGACTTTGGGTGAAGGCTAGTGGTCACCAGTTGGTGAATCACGTGGTTTCACTCCCTTCCAGACCTTGCACACACGGATCACAACTTGTCTTCGCTCGCCAGCAGCTCTACTCTCCAGCACCAAAGGGCCCTCTCTCAGTCTTTTCCCTGAATCAGCCTGCGTGCTTCCAGGATTTGGCCAGTCACAGGACACGTAAGATATCTTTATCTGGGGACTATCTGTATAATACTGTGTGTGTAGTATAATCCTGCCAAGAATAGAAAACCAAGGTGTGCCGTTCCAATAAAGTTTTGTTTTGTACCACATTGGAGTGGTGTTTTATGACGATCTCGATCCCAATAATTTATTAGTAACATTTGGTGGAGAATGTCGGGGAAGGGAAACTGAGGCAGAGTTGCTAATTGTCAGGTCCAAAGGGAAAATTTGAAGAACTCTGACTCTCAGGGACCCTTTTGTCGTCGTTTTAAGGTTCACGGGCACTGCTGGTTCAGTGTTTAAGCGTGTTGTATTTTTGGAGACATACCTGGTTTCTAGATCTTTGCATTATTATATTTATCGCTCTATATATTGATATCTATGGCTTGGTTCAGAAAGAAATGTACTGGAGGGGTCCCCTCAGAAGGGTGGGAGAAAGTTCAGAAACTGCCAGCTATCTCACAAACTGTTGCAGAGAGTGGTATTTGCCCATGGGTGAAAGATGCATTGTGCTCCCCAGTTACACAGGAACAGCTCTGTGACATGTGGGAAAATTTTTTGCTGTTGTACAAACCTAAATCTAAAGATAAATTCTCAGCCTTGTTGTGGCTTTTTAAACTAGCTATTGAAAAGTTACAAAAAGAATGCTCTGATTTAAGAGAAGAAAACAAATCAATAGAGGCTGAGAATTGTCACTTGAAACACAAATTGACAGAAGGTCAAAACTGGAAAAACGAGACAACAGCCAAAAATCTCCTGCAAGTCCATCAGCTGACCAGACTTGAAAATCATAACAGCCAGTTACAGCTTGAGAGACAGACACAGGCAGACATGATTTCACGTCTTCAAACACGCTTGCAAGAAAGTCAAGCTGCCACTAGGGCTGTCATGCAAAGATTAAGAGAAATAAAAATGGGGGAGGGAAATTCAAATCATTCTGCTTGTGAAGCTAAAATCTCAGCTCTCACTAAACAATTGGAAACCAGAAAAGGTCTCATAGCTGCAGCCCAGTCCAAACCAATACACTTATGCAGGTCTATTGACCCAGATGAAACCCCAACTTCTGAGGAAGAAGATCTGGTGGATGAGATATGCACACAAAATATTCCCCAAGAAATAGCGAATGCCCCACCTATCCCTGAACCCCCTGACAAGATTGCAGTAATAACCACCCAAACCAGAGTTAAACAGAAGGGGGAGGAAGAACAGACCACCACTACCACTATAGACACACCTATGTCACAAGCAGAAATTAAAGCTGCTGCTGGCACTCTGGGACCCCTGAATAAAAAAACTCTTTTAGATTGGTTTGCAAAAGCAGCCCAATATAATATGTGGACTGCCACAGATCTTAAAGTAATTGCTATGGCTGCAGCGGATGCTAATATCTGGCCAGACATCAACCAAGCTTTTGCCAAAGGTAATGAGTCAAAATTAACCCTTAATCAGGTAATTAGAAATATTGTCAAAGAGTTTCACACTGCAAGAGGTGCAGCCCAGCGTTACCATACTGACACACAAACCCCAGGGGAATCTGTAAGAAAATATGTGCTTAGACACCAGCTCCTAGCTATTGCTGCTGATCTAATAGATGAAGACGGGGTTTTCCAAATTAAGGATTTAAATTGGGACCAAAAATGGTTTATGCAGAGTGTGTATGATGGGCTAAGTCTACACACCCAAATGGCCATGGGGACACCTGATTTTGATCATGAAGAATGGAAACTAGAGGAATTAATTAATAAAGCTAGGTTAGCTGAGTCTTTAGCTGAAAGGTGGCAGGAACAAAACACCAAAAGTAAAAATTCCTCCAAAGCCTCCCCGGAGTATAGACAGGCTCTCTCCTACACAAATACAGGAATGCCCCCCAATTATGCTCACGATCACACAGCAGGGAAATGTTCCCCATGCCAGCCCAGGGACTTTTATCCCTTCCCCTGGGATGTCCAGGCTCCTGTAGGGTCCCCCAGGAGTCCCCCTCCATGGCCAGGTTTCCAGGACAGGGCTTGGAGTGAAATACAGACATTCACTAACTTGTTTTGGGGAATGTATTTCACCCATCTCTCCATGTGGCTCCCCCATTCTGCCCTAACCAGCAACAGTGGTCCCTGGCCCCTACAAGCGTAATCCAGCCTGAAGCAAGCCCCCTCTTTTGTGTGTTTGTGTGTTAAGGAGGGAAATACAGAACAGTGTTGTTGGAAATGTAGTAGGTATAAGGAAAAGATTTTAAGGATGGTTCTTGAAGGATAGGATGAACACTGGCTAAATGGGCATGGTGTAGCATCCATGCAAGGAGGAATTACATGTAAGTTGGAAAGAAGGCTAGAGAAAGTGTTTAAAAAGGGTAACAAAGATTGCTTTTATTGTTGTGATTGGTAGGGTTGTCTTTTAGGTAGTCTGTTTAGGTGTTCTGTTAAAAATAGGGCCTCATCTACACTGTTTTTGCCAGCAAGGGCTAAAACTGTCTGTAAGGAGGAATAAAAGCAGCAGTCTCAAAAATCCTGCCATTTACCATGCTTCTGTGCTGATATGAGTAATTTGTGTGTGCTTGACTATGTGGGATGTATGAGATAGGGTGTATGTATATTTGTATGCTCGAGGAGATCCCCATGCGGGTATGTGTGTGCGTGACTTTGCCTGAGTGCCCTGAGATAGGGGTGTGTGACAAAAATTTGTGTGAGCACATGTGCAAGTGTAATGAATGTTTTATTGAAAGCTTGTGTAAGTGGGTGCGCCTGCTATGTATGTATGTTTGAGGATTCCTACAAATCAGTGCTGGAGCAGGCAGCCATTATGCATGGGTTGTCTACAAAAGTAATACTGTTCGTGCTCTTACAGTATTAAAAGGGGGGAGGATTTATATAATTCCAATGTTTAGATTTATGAATTAACTATGGGAGTCACCCAATGTGCATAAACAAATTAATTGCTCAGGAAATTAATTAGGCCTTGCAGAGGTCAGATCTCTTTATTTCTTACAGTAGCAAGGAGGAGGACTTGGAAGACAACAAACTAAGGAACCAACCACAGTTTTTATTTTATTTCATTTATGTGCGTGTGTGTTATGCCATGGCTGTTTGTCACTCAGTGTTGTATGTCTTTCTATGTGATGTCACTAAACCTTCAGTTAATTTCTTCACCACCACTTGTTTATCTATGCTTTGTAGTTTTTTTTTTTTTATTTACAATTTTTCTCTTAACCATCCTCTGACCCTGTCCAATGACAATATCAGCAAACATCACCCCCAATGTTCTCCTTTTGTATCACCACTTTTTCAGGCTTGGATACACTCCCTATAGACTCAGTCCACAACCTCTCACAGGGACTGAAACAAATTGGGGTAACCCTTCCAGACTGGAATCAAATTATGTTACAAGGAATTATAGCCTCAGAAGCAGCTCTCAACTTGTTAGGAATACCAAATTTTCTGTTCTTGGTACTCAGTGGCAGGAAAAGATCTCTCATTATGCTGGACAATATACTTGGCAGCCTCCACATGGAACCCATGCACCCTCATCTGTGGGCAGTATCCTCAATCAAAGAAAATCTTAACACTAATTGGATTAAGGTAATCGCATAATATCTCCATGCACCAAGGAGATATTATCCTTACCATACAAACTGTAACCCCCAAAGGAAGTCATTTTGGGGCATGTGCCATACAGGCACAGCAAATTTTCAATTTGGAAGAACAATGTGCAACTTAGAAGGCTGCTATGTACTATTACTGCCCAAGCCATATCACCAGTGCTATTACAATAACAGAACATATTCCTGTATGATTTCCCCCATAAGCAACCAATGACCCACAAGTATACACTTTAGGAAATAAATGTTTTTATGTAACAGCATCCCCTGGAATTCCCGTATGTTATAATGAATTATTTGTGCACACTACCCCGGACACTGGATTCATGTTCACGTGTAATGTAACTAAAAAGTATAATAATTATTAGTCTTGGATGTTGGGCCAAACACGTAATGGCTATGCTTCCACAGAGAGCAATCTATGACCTCCAACCTTAAGTAGATATAGTAATTATTTGTGATGGGTTTTATTTAATTTATTTGTCTGTTTCATGGTTTACTGTGTTTTTGGGCTTGTTCTTGCACCTCATCCTTGTTTTAGTTTAATAAGTTGTGAAATGCAGTATGTGATTTTTGAAGCATTGCTCTGACCCCTGTCAGCCACCCTTTCTGGTTCCCAGAAAGGAACTGCATTGTTCAGTTGGTAAAAACGCGTCAGATGGGCTTGACCATGCTCATATTGATGTTAAGACAGGTACAGCCAGGAAAGTTTTAGTATGGCACACTATCCCTTTCCCTCAACCAATGTCCCAATTTTGTTTTAATCAATAGACTGTGTTTTAATCATTGGTATAGTTATTTGTTATAGTATTAATGATCTTAGGCAGAATAATTTATAACACAATGGTTTTAGTTTAAACAATTATAACAGCTTTGCAAGTGGGGTAGCGCCCCCTGCTGCGCAAAGTCCATGCCAAAAATGGTGTTCACCTCATCCTGTACTTTCAGTGCACGGTCAGTACTGAATGATGTGACCCAATCACACCGCCATGAAACACCGTTTTGGTAAAGAAGTGATGGTAAAGATCACTTCCAACGAGGGTTAAGTGCTGGTAACCTCTGACCCCGCCCACACACTCATGAACCAAAGATGTATCAAACATTCTCTGTTACCATACCAATTTTATGTCATGATTTCCATTTCTCACCTTATTCAAATAATCACGTTGTATTTTCTATTGAACCACCTCATGTAATCTACACACCAATTTTTCTAGACTTGGCAGTTTTTGTAATTTTTTTATGATACGGTTTTAAACGTATCACAGGGGGGAATGTGGCAATAGAATATAGTGTTATTGATATCTTATGTTCTCCTGGCCTGGACAAAGGAAGCCAGACCTAACTTCGGTCAAGCAAAGGCAAAGAGCAGAGAGATGGTCCAGAACAGCCAGCAGGCCTGAGATTGTGATGGAATTCAAGCTGAGATGACTCAACATGTGGATAAGGCCCCATCAGCATACTAACAAAGGCATAGCCAGACAAGTATCTTCTCCTGGCACCGCCACACATGCTTAACAAAGTCTCCTGCTGAACAACTGGAGTTGACAAATGAAACCCATTGTGAACAGATAAGTGGGACATTTGCAACTCTGCTACTGACTTCCAGGCCAGGAAAAGAACAATCAAGGAAAGATACAGATGTTAATATGCTAAGGGCCCTTCCTCCCAGGAAGACGTTCTTCTGATATGCTAAAGAACTGTGTGATGTCACCATGACATGGCATCTGGCTATTACTGACCTGTACCTCAGAACTGTATAAAAGAACCTGGTCATACAACATGACTTTGGGTGAAGGCTAGTGGTCACCAGTTGGTGAATCACGTGGTTTCACTCCCTTCCAGACCTTGCACACACGGATCACAACTTGTCTTCGCTCGCCAGCAGCTCTACTCTCCAGCACCAAAGGGCCCTCTCTCAGTCTTTTCCCTGAATCAGCCTGCGTGCTTCCAGGATTTGGCCAGTCACAGGACACGTAAGATATCTTTATCTGGGGACTATCTGTATAATACTGTGTGTGTAGTATAATCCTGCCAAGAATAGAAAACCAAGGTGTGCCGTTCCAATAAAGTTTTGTTTTTGTACCACATTGGAGTGGTGTTTTATGACGATCTTGATCCCAATAATTTATTAGTAACAGAGTCTAGGTAAATTGCCTTCCAAAGCTAAAGGCACAGGTGTTTTTAGACAAGTGCCTTCCTACCTATTACCTACCAATCACCTACCCATCATGCATGTTTCAGGACTCCATTGGCACTCTGTGCAGCCCTGCAACATGCATAACAAATGGGTGACTGGTGGGGAATAAGTGGGAAGGTGCTTGTCTAAAAATACCCATAATTTCTAACTTAAATTCATGATTTTTTTTACAGCTCTTCCCTATGGCAATATCCTTAGTGCCATTTTGGATATATTTTGTAATAGACTGAATGCTTAATTTAATTTAATTTAATTTAATTTAATTTATTTATTTATTTATTTTCATTGCTTCTATACTGCCCTACTCACTGTAAAGTGACTCAGGGTGGTGTACAACCAGCAAAACAATCAAAATACAAAATACACTGCTAACAACAACACTAAAACTCAGAATAAAATCAACTTAATCCCTCCCTCCCCCATTCCCCTTACTGAATGCCTAGCGAAAAAACGAGGTCTTACATTGACTATGAAACATAGAGAGGTTCTGGGAGAATCGGATCTCTGCCAGGAGGAAGTTCCACAGTCACGGTGCAGCCATCAAGAATGCCCTTTCAAATGTGGTTTCCCCCCCCCCCCCGGGAGACCTGGAGGATGTCTAGCACCTGGAGGGTGCCCCCGGAAGACCACAGGAGCTGATCAAGAGCATGTGGGGTGAGGTGTTCCCACAGATAAACAGGGCCCAAGCCGTGTGGAGCTTTAAAGGTTAAAACCAACACCTTGAAGCAAACCCGGAAGACTATGGGCAGCCAGTGCAGGGAGTGGAGCACTGGTGTAATGTGCTCCCGGCAGCCCATCCCCGATAGAAGGTGAGCCGCCGCATTCGGCACCAGCTAAAGTCTCCAAATTGTTATCAAGGGTAGCCCCACGTAGAGCGCGTTGCAATAGTCGAGCCATGGGGTGATAAATGTATGGATGATGGTGGCAAGGTTGGGGCCTAATATATATGGTTGAAGACAACGGACTAGATGTAACTTACTAAAGGCAGTCTTCACTACAGCCACCACCTGGACATTCAGGCGGAACTGCGAGTCGAGGAGAACCCCCAGACTCCGAACTTGAGGGACCAGAGGTGGACACACCCCATCAATGATGGGAGCCTCCACACACGCACACTTACCCACCAGCATCACCTCTGTGTTGTTGGGATTTAGCTTGAGGCTACCAGCTCTCATCCAATTGCCCACTACAGCCAGTCACAGGGTAAGCCCCGAGACTGCAAGGTTTGGGTTGGATGGAAATGAAAGGTATAGCTGGATGTCATCAGCTTATTTATGACACCCCACTCCAAATCCTCTCATGATCTCACCCAACGGCTGCATATATAAGTCGAACAGGAGAGGGGACAGAATAGAACCCTACAGGACTCCACATGTAAGATCCCGGGAGGAAGATGAGCACTCCTGCAGGACCACACATTGAGTTCTACCAGTCAGTAGAGGTGTGTACCAGAGGCCCATTTTGTTTTTTGTTTTTGTTTTTTGCTTTCATTATTTAAATCTGTCATTTTTGTTTTTATAAATATCAAATTTTTGTTTTCGTTTTTGCTTTTGTTTTTGTTTTCCATTGTTTTCAATGGAAAACACATTTTTAACTGTAACATTTTTGTGTTTCATTATAATTAGCTGCAACTTGGAGGGATTGTATCTCCAATCGAAGGCATTAATTGTACCAAATTTCAAAAAGCAGTGATAAAGGAATACGATTTTATAAGCAGTTGAACTAAATTATTTTGCAAAAATCTTCATATACATTTTTAGCTGTAACGTTTTTTCCTCATATTTAATGTAGATGAAACTTGGTATGTTTATATCCCTCCCCAATTTTACTATCTCTGACAACTTTCATAAGGATTGGATAAAGGGTCCTGGTGGTATAAGCAATAAATGTATACATATATATCTGACTGTAACATATTTGTAGTCCAACCAGTGTACATGAAATTTTGCAGGGCTGTATACCACACTTTTAAAATAATCTCTGACAAATATCAGAAGGATTTGATAAAGAGTCCCAATTTTATATGCCTGCACAGCATATGCAGAGAAGGTGTCTATGCCAGGGATTCTCTTATGTGTCACTGTGGTATAATATCAGTTTGTGATGCCAATTGGACAGCAGAAATGTCAACCAAATATCCTCATTCTGTGCTGTGACCATCCCAACATCTCTTCCCCACTCGTTACTGGGAAGTCAGAAGCATCTGTTTAGGAAAGAGCCAATAGAGATTCTCTTAAGTCCTCTGTCACAGTGTGCAGGATGTGATTGTGATGATAATTGGCCAGCCTGGATGTGAAAAGTAAACTATGTCTCCTGATTGCCGGGATGCTATCCATAAAGTCCCAGTTATGCCCCTTCTATGCCTGCCTGAGGGCTGCCCCCTATGCCCGTCTCGAAGCCACTACTGATTGGTCCTGTAAAGCTGGAAGCATGCAGTAATTGGCCAGTGAATGTGTCTGACAGTCTTTTGAGTTGCTCCACATCCTCTCTCCTACAGCCTCCCTCCCCCTGCCATGCCAGGTGCCTGCCTCTGACTGGCACTGCATGTGCTGCTATTTATCTGAATAATGGTATTCAAGGGGACAACTTCAATTGCTTATAAAATTGGATCCCTTTATCAAATTGTCCTATAGTTTGACAGAGATGATAGGGAAGGTATGTGATACATTCCTGCCAAATGTCTTGTAAACAGGATGGAATATAAAAATGTTACAGCTGGAAATGTATTTTCAAGTTAATGTCTTATACCATCAGGACCCTTTATCCAATCTTTCTGAAAATTGGCAGGAATGTTAAGCTTGTGGAGGGATAAGTTGTAACCATGAATGCGTATGGACCTTTTCTTAAATAAGAAACAAAAAGGATATCTGGAAATACCTTTTTCAATTTTTTCTCTTTTTTTCAAAAATAAAAAGTCATTTTCTTTTCTATTTTCATTATTATTATTTGTCATTTTTGTTATTGTAATAATGATAATGAAAATGACAATTTCACTATCGTTATTGTAATAACGAAAATGACATGCACATCCCTACCGGCCAGGAATGAACGGAACCATCCAAAAACAGTTCTCCCCTCCCCCCTGCCCCGGCAAAGTTCCACAGACACGTCACCAACATCTCGTGTTCAACTGTGTCAAATGCCACTAACTGATCTAACATAATCAAGAGAGTGTACCTATCTCGATCCAACTTTCAGAACAGACCATCGACCAAAGCCACAAGTGCAGTCTTCGTACCATGACACAGATGAAATCCTGACTGTGAAGGATCCAGGAAACTGATCTGGTCCAGATGCCCTGGGAACTGCTTGACCACTGTCCTAAAAAGGGAAGGTTAGAGACAGGTCGATAGCTGGCCAGGGCACCAACATCAAGATATGGCTTCTTGAGCAAGGGCCATACCACAGCACCTTCAGGCACTCCATGACCCTGCCCTCCATCAGGGAGGCATTGACCACCCAAGCCATCAACGCTCCCAGTGTCTCCTGGCTGGCATTAACCAACCAGAATGGACATGGATCAAGTTCACATGTTGTGGTTCGTATAGCCCCCAGCATCTCCACCACACTGGGGGCCGATATCAGCTCAAACTGATCCCACAAAACAGGACAAGGCAGGCATTCATATCCTCAGGGACACTCTCTGCCTCAAATGTGACATCGAAGCAGTGGTGAATACGAGCGATTTTGTCAGCAAAAAAATCTATTAAATGGTCACAGCGAGCACTGGATGCCTCCAGTTCCAGGCGGAGGGAGGCCGGACTGACCAGCCCCTTCACCACTCAGAAAAGCTCAGCTGGATGAGATTTTGCAGATGATATGAGGGTAGCAAAGAAAACCTTTTCTGCTGCCCACATAGCTATGGCAGAGGCTCTTAAAACAGCTCTGTGTCTCAATTGGTCAATTTCTGCATGGGTCCGACGCCACCGTCACTCTAACCGCTCCCTTCTTGCTTCAGCAGATGCAGGTCATCCATAAACCATGGAACCCTGCACCGCCTATGCATGGGAAATGGATGCCTGGGTGCCGTCCGGTCGATGGCCTTGGTTAACAAGATGTTCCAAAGTGCTATGAGGTCATCGAGTGTTCGGCCATCAAAGTTGGAAGGTACATCCCTCAGAGCATTCTGGAACCGAATAGGTTCCATAAGTCTCTGGGGCTGGACCAAACAAATAGGTTCCTCACCCTGCCAGGTGCAGACATATTCCGGGAGAGAGGCCCACAGGAGATAATGATCTGTCCAAGACAAGGGTGTAGATGACACCTCCCCCATAACAGATCCCCCGCCTCAAGGCCAGTGCAGAATACCAAGTCCATTCTCCCCCTCATGAGTCGGGCCAAATACACTCTGGGACAAGCCCATGGTTGTCATGGCGGCCATGAACTCCTACTCTGCCCCCCTAATGTTGGTGTCAGCGTGAATATTAAAGTCCCCGACCCCTAGGACAACCAGTCATCGAGATTGCAGCACCACCTCTGATACCAGATCGGCTAGAGCAGGCCAGGATGTTGCTGTGTAGGCAGGTGCACAGAAGACAAGCAGCAACCCTAATTTGTTCCCACATACCAAATTGACCACGAGGTGAAGACCCTCCATACTGGACGGGGTCTGCACTGGATATCTCCGAACAGCCCACTCATCCCTGAAAATCATGGCTACACCACCCCCCTGTCCCGATAGCTGTGGTTGATGCTGCACAGAGTACCCGGCCAGAAACAGGTCAGCCAAAATAGGCCTCATCCAGCCAGGTCTCTGTGACACATACCAGGTCAGCCTCTTGGTCAAGGATCAAGTCCCTGACCACAAAAGGTTTATTGATGACCAACCTGGCATTTAATAACTGCATCACCTGGCTTGGTGTCTTTCCAGCCTTCATCACCATGTCCTCTGCTTTGGGGGGCAGTGAGAGGAACAGGTAGCAGACACCTAGATCCTCTCCAAGATCGAATAAGCCCCCCAGAAGCACCGTATCACCCTCGGTCTGTCACAATCCCAATAGCTGAACCCCACCCCCAGGTTCCAGTCCCCCCATGCCAGATTGTCAGGTTGGTGAGAGGCATGCCCACCCTCTTAGACCATCCTCCTAAAGGGAGTGTTTATATCTCCACCCATCTTTGGTCTGGTCCCCCTCTCTCACAGAGGGACCCTAAGCCATCACCCCCTTCCCCACCCACCTCCCTTTCTCATTGAGGAGCTCGACCATCTCCAAACACCCTCCTCTTAAACTTCAAATACTTTAAACCACCTAACAACCACCCCTACCCCCAAATCGTAAGAGTATGCCCTCTTAGCACCCCCAAGGACCCCCCAAAGGGCCACCCCTAAGGGACCTTTGGCGTGGCCCTTAGGCATGTGGCCTGCAGCACTGCCGAAAGGCATGCTGCTTTTCAAGTCTTTCTCAGCCGCCGGAAGCTGCCGGGAGGGATCCCTGGCCCCGCCCCCTCTGCCACCAGGATGGGGGGAGAAGAATGAAACAGGGGCCCTGGGAATCCCCAACCCATAGCTCAGCACAGCCTTTTGCCTGGTAAGGCTGGTGGGGCTCCCAGCCCTGCAGCAACAGGGACAGCGGGGCAGTTTTTATAGGATCATAGCTCAGCTGTGGTTGAATCATCTCTAGTACAGATTAGGAGAGGGACCCTAGTGCCATCCTCTTTAACCCCTACATTCTAGGGCTAGTTTGGCTGCTAAACAGTGCTTTGCCAGCTGAGGGACACAAGTGTGCATGAGCACGCCTGTCAGGGCACCCTTATCTGACCATACCTCAGTGTATTTCATAGGCTACCTGCAGGTCCTTTTGCATCTGGGAAGGGGCTGTAATCAGCTTAAATTGACTTTATAGTCTCTTTGCAGAACATTGTAAGAGCCTCTTCTTTGATCAATCTTTCCCATAGGGATGGGCGAACAGATCGCGGTTTGGGTTCGGCCATTCCATTCGGTTCCATTCGGTTCATGCGTTCGGGTCATTCCCAGAGTTCGGGTTCGACCGTTCGGTTCAGTTCGGCTGTTAGGAAAAAGTATCGCAAGAGCCCATGATCATGCCAGAAACCGGAAATTCGAGTGCGTGTGGAGCTGTGT
>QEPC01008874.1:2371482-2390467 GCA_003113815.1 Sphenodon punctatus
GGTAGGATCAGGTTTGGGCCTGTGGAGAGCCCGAGTACAGGGTGCCGTCTATGTCCCTCGAGGGGGGCTCCCAGAGAGAAAGGGGGGTTCCCCATCCCGCCGGTGTCGGATCTGGAAGCCGGTGGGGCACATATTTAGGGGGAGCTCCACAGCTTGGAAGAAGTATCCAACAAGTCATTATGGAGCAAACCATTCCCTGTTGTTCACTCCCAGCTCCCAACAGTAAGAGGTCACATTCTTCACACCTGTCTGGCTAATAGCCGCTAATGAACTTGCGCTCCAGAAACTTGTCCAACCCTTTCTTAAACCCAGTTATACTACTGGCCTTGACCACATCTGGCAACAAATTCCAAAACTTAATTGTGCATTGAGTGAGAAAATACTTTCTTTTATTTTCAAGGTGTGGTTACACCATATATTTATATAGTGGCATTAGGATATTTTCAGTTTTATTTTCTTTCCCTTTACAAATAATTCCTAACATTCTGTTTGTTTTTTTGATGACTGCTGCACACTGAGTTGAGGATTTCAATGTATTATCCACAATGACTCCAAGATCCTTTTCCTGAGTAATAACTCGAAATTTAGAACCGGGCATTGTGTACATACAATTTGGATTGTTTATCCCTATGTGCATCATTTGGCACTTATCCACATTAAACTTCATCTGCCATTTAGATGCCCAGTCTCCAAGTCTCACAAGATCCCCCTGCAATTCTTCACAGTTTGTGTTTTAACTACCTTGAATAACTTGGTGTTGTCTGCAAATCTGATCACCTCACTCCCTTTCCCAGATCATTAACGAATACATTAAACATCACCAGTCCCAGTACAGATCCCTGGGGCACTCAACTATTTACTACTCTACTCTCCATTGTGAAAATAACCTGTGATTAATCTGAACAGAGATTCTACGACATACAAGTCATTTTCCTATTTAATATCTCTTCTGATTTCTATTTGAAATACCCTCAGCATTAACTACTTCCTTTGGCCACCTATTCCAGTGCATAATTTATCTGGAGTGGACTGTGGTATGTCTACAGGGTATAATACATGGTAAAGAGTTTTATTTAACATGCTTGCCACAACATGTTAGCTTACTCATATTAAAAGCTTGTGTTCACCTAGCATGTGTTTAACCATACCTACCAACCAACATGCTTGGTAGCCCTTTGCAACATTTGCTTTTTAAACATGCAGTATTCTGTATAGATGAATAGCATAATATGTCTTAATTAAAATCACACCCCTTGCCATGTGTTAACACCTCTTGTAGATATGCCCTGAGGCACAGCTCTGAGGTGAGGTGTGCTCTAAATGCATGATGGGAAAGATTTTAAGTATAGACACAAGAAGGACCTTTGGTTTTTTTTTTAGCTGCAATGAGTATTTGCTGTAGAGCTGAAATGAGTACCCACAAAGACGGTGTAGCAGTGACGAGGATCCCAGGGGTGAGTTGCATCAGGATTCACCTAGGGCTGGCCTTAGGAGCTGCGGGGCCCAGGATGGGGGAGAAACGCGGGGCCCCAGTCTCCCACCAGAGTCAAAGCTGCTAGCAGCTGGTGGACCTAGGGGCGCTCCCCGGCTCAGGGGATGTTCCCCGGCTCAGTCGGGGTGGGGGGTGCTACCCAGGCCTGGGCTCAGGAACGAGCGGAGGGGCACTCCCCTCTGCCCATCTCCAAGCCCAGCCATTTCGGGGATACTTACCTTCCCATCTGTCGCTGTGACCGCCCCTCACCATCCTGGGCCCCACACCAGGCCTGCTCGCCTGCTCCCTGCGGTGGGCTCTGGCAGCAGCAGATTAAATCTGCTGCCGCGCTGCCTGCTGCCACTGGAAGTTGCAGGGAGTATGGGGGGGGGCTCACCCTCTGCCTCTCCCTCACTTCCACTGGCCCCCTTCACTGTCTGGCTATATTGGCCATGGGGAGTGAGGGAGAGGCAGAGGTTCCGCCTGTCCCACATTTCCCCAGGCCGAGACTGACAGGCAGCGGAGGGGGGGGATGGAGCGTGAGAGAGGTGGGGCCTCTGCCTTTCCCTCACTCCATGGCCTCCCCCTCCGCTGCCTGTCAGGGGAGATGTGGACCGGTCAGTCGGCCAGGGGGACCCTGAGTGAGGCTGCCCCAGGAGTGGGGCCCGGGGCGGCTACCCCAAGCCGCCCTGCGGTAGGGACGGCCCTGGATTCACCCCAATAACCCACGTCACTCAGAACTCTTATCCTACAGTGTACTTTATTCAGTGTTCAAAATTCCCAAGTACCCCAATACACAGTCCTTGTCCACCGTACATATATACACAGCAGTCCTTGGCCACGGCTTTCCACTTACCACTGGCTCACACCTCCAACCTTGAAGCCTTCCTCCTCTGGTTCCCCGACTCAGTTCTACAGCAATACTTCTTCTTCAGCTGCTGTTTCTTCTTGACGCAGTTCTCCTGCTCTGTTCCTACCTCTTCCCCCCAGAGCTCCAACTCAGTTCTGTCTTGCTCCACAACCTTCTCCCCACTGAGCCCTCTGGCTTTACTCATGAGGCTTCAGCTGACCTGACCCTACCCAGGCCCAGCTGGTCCTAATAAGCCACTTTTCTGACCCTCCCTCTTGGGCTCCTAAAGGGCCAGGGATCTCTCAGGTGCTACCAGCTGGCCTTATATCATGGCTGACAGCCACCCTATAAGCTGGGAAGTGTGGCAGAAGATGGGACAAGCTGGAGGGGTCATGTCAAGGGCTACCGTTGAGAAGGGTGACCCAATTTCCCTGGTATGGCAGGAGCAGCCTCACGGGGCTGTTGCCCCCTTAAAGGTGCCACAGACACCAGCCTGAGGACTGGACAGGCTGGGATGCACCAGGCAAGTGAACTGGACATCTGTGAAAGGGGAGAAAAGGAGAAAAGCCCAATAGAGAGATAATAGGGAGCGTCGCAGGATACTGGCCCTTTAAGGGTCGAAAGCCTGAAGGGCTAGCCATGCCCACTTCCTGAATATAAGGAGAGCCAGAGACTGAGCAGAGTCAGTCTGGGTCTTGCAGACCTCAGTCCAGTCCCTGGGGCCTCTGCTAAAGCCTGGCTGTAGGCTACCAGAGGACTATTACTGAGTCAGAGGCCTTGACTGGGAATGAACAGTCCACAAGGGGTTGCCAGAGTTGAGACAGGGCTGAGGTTGCCAAAGAGCTGTTTCCTATCATTAGTGGCAGGCTCTGGGAATCTGGCATACATACTTGGGAAGTATGTATGCCCAGGAAGGGTGCAAGGTGGATGTGCCAGCCTGGGGCATGGATGATGGAGAGTTGCGTATTATAGGCAAAAGTGACTGTGTATAGAAAGAATAAAAGACTGAAGATAATTCCTGACTGTAAGTGACTGGTGCTAATTCCCTACAAATGTGACTACTAGGGTCTAATCCTGTGGGGATTTACCCCGGGCGAGCCATACCCTGCTACACTGGGCTATGCAGAAGTGCTTATATAACTTGGAGAAATTGAGGATTTAGTAGCATCGGAAAGTGACAAAAGTGACAGAAAAGTCCCAGAAAGTGAAAAAAAATGGCTGAAGCGCTGAATCACTGGAAACTGATAAAGTAGTGACAGACACTTGCAAGCACTCCTGAAAGGTCAGCATTTCCCTTCAGAACTAGAACACTTGCTCTTGTCTCAGCCCTACACAAGAGGCAGGTAATCTCAGAAGTGGAACAATGTGCTGGTTTCAAAACCTATCCTGGTCCAGTGTCTATTGGAAAGTAAGGTATAACGGACATGCAGCCCATGCTTTACACTGTACAAATAATTTCTATTTGGAAATTAGAAATGATACATTAGTTGATAATTTCAGAGTCACTTTAATTTCACCTCAGACTTGTGTGGAACAGAACCCACAGCAGGACTTTCTGTTGATGGAAGTTGCCTTTCTGGGATGGAAAACCCATAAATAAGTGTTTTCAGAAGAAAAATGGAAAGAAAACTTCCACACCCACACTTTTAAAAAGTCCCACCTACGTCCTACCCCACCCTGAAAACCTGCAGTGCTGGCAGGGAGGGTGGTTGTCTGACCATTGTGGCTCAGCTTATGGGTAGGGAGCAAGCAAAAACCACCTGTCCTCAAAGTATTTATTTATTTATTTAATTTATTTATTTATATATTAATTTATACCCCACCCCGCCTGCAAAGGCAGAAAGTGAGAGGAACTGCTGTGATCGATCGCCCAGCTTGGACACAAGTCAGCTTCCATGAAATACTTGTGCCCAATCAGTTCTGTACGCCCCCAGTCCTGTCATAGGATGGGATTTTTGTTCTGCCCCTGTTAGCAGGGCAGTTGGATAATACTGCAGGGTTTTTAGTGCAGGGATCTCCATTTATAAGCACTCTTTAAAAATGAAATGCTAGACCAACCCTTTTTTGATGGGTAACACTCAGCGTGTATTTGAAGAGTTATATTTTAAGCATGCAGACAAAGCAGCCCGTTCCACTCAACGAACATGGACCACCACCACCCCCTCGCCTAAAACACCCATAGTGTGAACACACCCAGTTCAGGATATAGTTTTTTCCAATCTTCATATCCTTTTCAGTACCAGCCTTTGAAATAGGAACTAGACTGAAAAAAGAAATGGTGAAACAACTGGAGTTTGCTGGAGCACAACAGCATACTGGCCCATGCCTCATCACCTGGCCACATCCCTCTTGCCAAGGGATAAATTTCCCTATTCTGGAGGAATCCCCTGCTGTCTGTCAACTTTATGTTATTTTGTGCCACTAGAGACATGCAAAAGGGAGGTAGTGAGAACCAGTGTGTGGTGAAAGTAGTTCAATGTGGAGATGGTCCTGAGCTGGGGAAGATAGCTCTGAATTGGAATCTGGACTTTCGATGCCACAAAGGTCAGGTATGCTCAGACCCAATGAGCTGTAGAGACAGGAGTCAGCCTCTAAAATTTGAATCCGGGTTTGGACTCAGAATGTTTTTCAAGCTGATGGATCTTTGGATCTGCCGTTTTGGCTCAGACCCATTTCTCGTTTTTGTTACATTAGACAAACTATAATAATTAAGGCAAAATAAGCTTAAGGGAAATCACACAAAGACTTCTTCCCAGTCTTCACCTCTTCCAAACAGCATATTAAGCCTATTGATCTTCCAAGTGTAATTTTAAAAGCATGTCAATGAATCAGCACTCAGGTCACCGGTTTATTTATTTATACAATCAATGATGAAGCCCACAAACATGTTAAAAATGAAAATGTTTGCTGGTTGCTTGGGACCCTCAGGGGTCTGAAGTCAATATGGGAGAGAATTTCAGGATAGCAAAAATGAACATAATCAGGATTTATAGCAAGTTTCAATTTATCTCTTATTTCCATTAGTTTTACACTTTTGTAACTCCCATTAACTTCATAGATTTATTTCTGATTTACCTCAATGTAAGGGAAGGATTTGGGCCAGGTTATGACATTTTCTTATACCAGTAGCACCTTATTCCATCAATTGTCTAATTAGTACAATGGGGGCAATTGTGGAGTAAGATACTGCTTATTAAAGAATAGTAAGGGTGTCCGAATCTTGTCCAGAATGAGGGCCACATTCCATTGCATCACTGCACTCACCAATGCTGGAACCAGGGAAGTTAGGGCTTTGTGCAAAATGATAGTGTGGAGTCCTTCCTAATATACAAATATTTGATAGGAGGTTGGACTTGATTGCTGAGGACCCTTCTAGTCTTACGGTTCTATAGACAGACACTGTTTTTTTATGATCACCTATTAGAAAAAAATAATAGAGGTGTACCTTTACTGTCTTTTTGTGCAGGATGAAGGTTTGAGTGCAAATGCCTGAATACAGGACAGAATTAAGACATTGTAAAAATATTTTGTAGGTGATTTATGGTAATAAGTAAATGACCTCTAAAGAAATTACCATTGGGAAATTCTTCCTTATGTTTTAGCCGAAATCTGCTTTCTTGTAATTTGAGCCCATTGATTTGTAGATACAGGGAAATAAGTTTGCATAAACATCCTCAAGCATCTACAATTTAGCCTCATTTTATTTCTCATGGTAAGGGGCTTGCAGACCGGACCCTCTGAACCCTCGGGCCCCAGTAAAGTGTACCCATTCCCACCCCCTGTCCATACTTGGGCCCGGAGCCTGGGCCCCACATATTTGAAAGACTGCCTCTTTCACTATGCTCCATTGCAATCCCTGAGGTGATCTGTGAACACCCTCTTACATGTACCATTAGTGTGTCATATTCATACAGC
The DNA here is from genome assembly GCA_003113815.1 of Sphenodon punctatus. Classification (NCBI taxonomy): domain Eukaryota; kingdom Metazoa; phylum Chordata; class Lepidosauria; order Sphenodontia; family Sphenodontidae; genus Sphenodon; species Sphenodon punctatus. Next base: position 2,377,719 of record QEPC01008874.1, read on the forward strand.
AAGTGTGCAGCACAGAGAAGCATTCTCAGTGGCTGTTCCATGGTTATAGAACTCCCTTCCCTTAGAGGCTCACCAAAGTCTGACTCGGTCTAATCCTGACTCGGGGTACAGGGAATGTGAACCAACTGGTGGAGAGCTTGTGGCCCTACATGAGATTTGGACAAATGCAGAAGTGCAGCATGCCCTGGTGAGAGGGGATGTATTCAGCCTCTGCTGTCTGATAATGCAGAAGATGCTAGAGAGGGGGCTACAAGAGGTGCATGTTTGACAGGGGGGCTTATGCAAAATGAGAGAGATTTCCAACATCACGGTGGGCATGACCCCAATAAAACTGTGTGCTGCTACCTGCCTGTACATCGCTGTGAGATGCAGATGCAATAAGCCGAGTTGACAACATGCAAAGACTGATTGCTTTCAATTTCAATTTTTTACTTTTGCTTTCAATTTTCATTATAGGCACTCAATAAAGGATGCAATTTGCTCAATAAACTCAGCATTAGTGCATAGCAAAAGGTTATTTCTAGTTACCAAGTGCTGGCAGGTATGAACCTTTGTGGATGGGAGGGGTAACAGGCACTGAATCACCTCCTGGAAGAAAGAAACAGCTGGTGTGGCTTCTTGTTACCATGGTTTGCTGCAGCTGTGAGTCATAACAAGGGGCAGGATACTGGAGCAAGGGTGGGTGGAGCATGGGGAGAAAGAAAGCCCTGCCTGTGTACTAGGCTTATCATGCTAAACCTGTGATTTGGGGCTGCCCAAATGCACAAGAAATACAGGTAGGGGCTGCCTGTTTATTAGGCTCTATACACCAAACATGAGAGTGGTGGATGTTGTGACAGGGTTTATGAAAACAACACGCATGTAACATGCATGTATTGTGGTTTTCATGTGAATGAACAATACATTTGTACTTTTGAAATTATTATGTAAAACATGATAGTTTTGGTGGTGTTGGCGTTGTCTAGACACATTAAAGCCCTTTTCACATGAGATGCCCCCCCCCCATCCACAGGGGTGGCTGGGTGGACTGGCAACTGTGTGAGCACTGGTGCAGGTGGTTGGGTGTGTGTGTGGGCTCCCATGCTCCACTCGTCTCCACCGATCCCCCACGCACGGAAGCATTGAACAAAATGGGAATGCCTCCGTGCGTGGAGATCGGTGGAGATGGGTGTGCGTCTGTGTGACGGGTTACCCGTGTGCCACACACCTGCCACGGCACCCCCCACGCACACCATGGTTCCTCCTGGGCCCATTTGAAAAGGGCCTAAGTCCAATGAGGGGGAAATTTGCATGTGGGGACAATACAAAGAAGAAGAGTTAAGTTTGGAAAGTAGAAAAAAAAAAGTGAGCCCAGAACAAGTTTAGTAGGTTTTGGGACAGGTAGGGAAGACAATCGTAATGTACATGAACTATTACTGGAAGGTACTTGAGGTTAAGTTTCCAGACACTGAGTGAATGGCCCAGAAACAGAAGAAGGGAGAACCTTCTGGGAGCCATCTAGAAAGTATTTAAGATGATAAACAGAAGTCAACACACACCCCCATTTGGCCAGACCCAGCCAAGACATGACTGAAAAGCATCGTAAGAGATCAAGAAGGATGGCCCAGCTCAAGACATCTAGCTGTCTAACATGAACTTTTGAGTAGGGTAAGATATTAGTTACGGGATTTCTAGTGAAACTAGCATTGTGTTACTTTTTGAATCCTTTTATTAGACTTGCACTCTTGAATCCATTTTGTCTTATAATTATTCTGAATTAATAAATACAAATTCTTTTAACCAAGCATTGGTGTGCTTTTGTGATATTGACATTGGATAACACAGATGAAGGGGCATTCCAGATTAGATACTTGGGCAACCCTTAATACAATTTCTGTGGCTGGGAACCTTCAGGGACACGGATGGAAAGATAATTATTTTTTTTACAGGCTGGGACAGTTCTGGAGGGAGCTGTGGCCACTGAAGTCTGTAAGTGGAGAAGCTGAGTCACGGCCAGTTAGAAAAGGGAACAGCAGAAAGCCCCCAACCCCATCACAGGGTGAAAACAGACATGACACTAACCACCCTTTAACCACCCTTGGTGGTCATTTATGCATGTTTCAGGGCTGCATAGGGCACCAATACAGCCCTGCAACATGCATAGATCACCAAGGGTGGTTAAAGGGTGGTTAGCGTCATGTCTGTTTTCACCCACAGATGTACCGACCAAACCTATACTCCAGCGGGCAATTGTCTTCTTTGTTAACTCTGTGACTCTGAGTCTGAGCATTTTTCAATGGCAATGTAAGATCTTTTCGCATCACTGCAGTGCAAAGTTTCCCACTGGTGAAATTGACAAGGAAAAAGCGCAACGTTCCCTGCTGGTGAAATTGACGAATCAAAGCTAACTGCTGGTGAGATGCAGGGGATTCAACCAATTATGCTGCCACCTGATGGGTTCCACCTGTTGACTAGAGTCTAACTAGACTAGAGTCTTGACTAGAGTTCCAGGGTTACATAGGGCAGCAATACAGTCCTGAAACATGCATGATGCGTAGGTGATGGGTGGGGAGGCGCTTGTCTAAAACACTCTATGGGTTTACCAGTGCCACTACCCCTTGTTCCTTCTCTCCTTCACCAATATATATCTTTATAGCTCTGTTTTTGAATGTCTAGCATCTCTCCTAACCATCCACCCACCAGTTACCTTGTCTTATCCACTCACCCATTCCTGCCTCTTTATCTACCTGCCCTAATTTGCTCAGTTTGCTCAGTATTTCTACTGGCCATGCTACATGCCTGGGGTAAGGCCCTGTGTGGCCCCAAAGCTTGCTTATTTTCACCAACAGTTGTTGGCTCAATAAAAGATATCATTCAAACCACCTTGTCTCCAGCTCTAGGAACATACACTAAGAAATCAAAGGATTGCATCTTCCTCTAGCTATTTCTTCACCCTGAAACTACAGGAAGAGAAGCGATGGAACCAACTTTCCTAGCTCTGTGCCAGCTGGGGCATCTCTCATGCTGGGGATAGACATTGCTATGGGTCTGTTAGAAAGACCTGTCCTACCACAACTATCTTTTTGCACTGGGATCTCTCTTCCTTTTCTTGCTTGCCCCTGGTGCATGTTCTTTACTGTTATTTACTGCTTAATGCACAACTCCTTTTCCATAGGTCCCCCCTCACTCTGCCCCTTTTATTTTTCTTCTAAACAAAATTCAAGTAAAAGTTTGAACTCATGATTCCAGAGGATTTCAAAATGAAGATCAATTAATTTAGCCAATCTCAAAACAAATACTCTTGGTAAAAATCATACATGTACAGAGAATACATGCCCACAGTATAGCACAGAAGAAATATGAATAATGGGGAAGAGCATATATAAAAAATGGGGATGAAGTTGTGGCTCAATTATTAATAGTTTATCACTATCAATACATGATTGTATAAATCTCCTATGCTTACCATCAATTACCTCCATTAGAATATCAAGATCATAAATCCATATAGTCTGAGCCTACATAATATATTTATGGATTTGAAAGAACTGCAATAATAGTTCTCTTTGAGGAGATAATGCTTTGTTCAATATTTTGTTAAAATGTTTCAAATGAAGCAAATGCGCTTCTGAGTCTTTTTTATGGTGGTGCAGGGAAACATTATGTAAAAACAGGAAAGGAAAGACACGTCCAAGTGAGCACAAAACTTTTAACACCAAAGTGAGGTCAATGAAAAAGTGACTACTGTTCAGATGAATTTGCAATGTGGTGACCTTTACAATGTTGGAAGACAAAAGGGACAACATAAAAATGGATCCCCCCCCCCCCACGTCCTCATTTAAATCACTTTCCCAGGATAGACGCAGTTTCTTTTTTGTCTTCAAATCCAATGTCATGTACATTTAACAGGATCTGATGGACCCATCTTCTCATGCTTACAGCTATCTCAGAGGGGAACGGGGTGGGAATTTCTCTCTGACAAACAGCCCTGGCAGACGATTATCTCTATGGTAAAAAAGCAGAGAGATGCTGTTGCTTCACTCCATCTTAACGGGGAGGACACCTGGCTTTAGCATTCAGCCACCATATATGAAGTCTATTGGACGGATGCAGATCTTTGGATCCAGGAGTGTGCCTTCTCATAAGGTGGTACAGTGGTATCCTCTCATATTTACATTACATTACATTACATGCTGATGATACAGTTAAGGTTCTGTAAGGCCATACTTCCCGGATCCTGCTAGGGACTGCAGCCCATGCATATGCTCTTCATACTTGGTACTGCAGCAAACCAATCCTGAGACTGGCACAAGCAAGCGCAGGTTAGAACGGCTCCCTCTCTTTCTACATCTCAGCTGGGTGTGGAAATGTCAGGTGCTGGAGGATGGGTTCTTGACTGGGTGGAAGCCAGGACTATGGTGCCACATCCTAGGCCCACCACCTGGTATGCAAAGCAGGGACCTAGGCACTGTGCTGACAGGCCCTCACACATTCCTCGCGATAAGAGGAAGGCCTAAAACACTAGCTTTAGACAAAGAGATTTGAGACCTGATCCAAAAGGGGTGTAGCTCGGTTGGAATGGGCCCTGGCACAGAAGATGGAATGGATTCTCCCACTGCACCAGCCATCGGAGCCCAGCATAGTTATAATAATATATGTGCATGTGGTGCACATGGGCCCGCAGGCTCAAAGGCCCTGGTGCAGCTGCCTTATTGCAGCGGCATGCCGACAATGGGGAGCACGTCACTTCTGGCAGCGCGGGGAGCATGTAAACACTCCCTGNTTCCGGCAGCGCGGGGAGCATGTAAACACTCCCTGCGTGGCTTTTCTCTCAACGCGGGACTCATAAAAGTGGCCCCACGCTATGCATTTGGTAGAGCAGTACCTGTAAAACCTCATTAAGCTGTGTGTAAACTTGAGTGAACTCAAGATGCTGTGTTCTACAGCAAAAATATGTACAAAAATTAACTAGCTAGTAACACTTATTTACGGCAGCCTGAAGAGATTTCCCCCAGTCTTCTAAAGTTTCATGGATATGGAGTATAATGCTGGGCCTCGGAAGCATTGATTGTGGATGAATCTAACTGGAAAATTGCCTAATGGGCTGTTGCAGACCTAATTGACAATTTAACCTCTAGACCACATCTCAGCTGTGATCAGAGCATGATGATTCCTCTCATGGCTTTTGCTTGCCCCTTGTTCTTATTTAACAATGCAAAGTGATAATGCAACTTAAGGAGGCTATTTGCTCCAAAAGTTCTTTTAAAAAAAATATTAGAACTAAAGAACAACCTATAACATTAAGATGATTCAGATTGTGGGCTTGATCTTCCATCTCAAAGGTGGTTGTGGATTTGACATTGATTTGAAGGAGTGAATGATCAAGCTTGATATTTGTTTTTCCAAGGTCATGTTTGAAAGACAGCAGCAGTCTTTCGTCTAGTAATAAGGTTACTGCAGAATCTGCTACTTACCTGCTCATAAGGAGCACAAAAAGTGTAATTCTGTATAAGATTATGCCTGATGAAATATACTTCACATATTTTAGAAAGAGACAGCATTTAAAATATGCTGAAAATATCAAATGAATGGACCATCTTTAAGATGCTGTACTTAAAATATATGGCAAGAGACCAAGGGAGCAATCCTTGCCCATTAAAGGCAAGGAGATTTTTGCCCTTGACTTCATTGGATTCGTGATTGCAGCCCTCAAGCCCAAAGATATTTTCTTGTACACCGACATTATGTTTCCCAAATGCAGTTAAATGGACCTAAATAAATAAATAATGCTATGAGATTTTTATCCTACATGAAAGAGAGTGACATAAATGTTTCTAAGGATGCCTTGGCTTCATGCACTGAGTTTAAGAGAAGTGATCTTCAGGAAGAGATGCAGGGAAATAATTCAAAAGGAATATCCCCCTGAGGGGAGGGGAATGAGCACATAACTTCATTTGTGTTTGTCCGCTCCTCAGCCCTCCTCCTTCTAAGCTGTTTGCCAGAGCATTCTGTGAGGAAGAAACTCATGCACTCCAGTTGTCTGGCCCAGCTTGTTTTAGGGTGATTTTGCCCAGCAGGGGAAGGCAGCATGAGTTCATGAATGTAGGATTGTGAACTTGGGGAAATTATGCAGCCCAGGTATAAAAACAAAATGCTTAGTGGGGCTGCATTCTGACAAATGCAGGCTATGCAACCACACAGGGCAGGGCCCCATGTGTTGAGCATGAGCATCAGAAACATGGCTATATAATACAGGCCCATGGGGCGTCAACTGTGCGGAGCAAACTAGAGATAGCAACATATGCATAACTTATGGGCCAGCAAACTCTAAGGTTTTGCTCACTGCCAGTGCTAGCTGCATTTGGAAATTTTAAAAACCCCAAATTTGATGGCTTCATCTTTGGCTTCTTTTGCAGGACCTTGAGGAGTAGGGTGGTAAGTTTTAGAGGAAGTTTTAGAGGTGTAAGTTTTAGAGGAAGTTTATGAGAAATACAGGTTGCAGGGATGCACTGGCTCCAATGCAGCCCTGCAATCTGTATTTTTCATAGGCGTCATCTAAGATTTGCATATCTGGCTACCCTATGGAGGAGAGCAAGAGTGGTCAAGACATGATGCTTGCAGAGAAAGATGAGAATGAATAGAGAATACTGAAGTAGAAATAACCATGGAAAGCTACTTTCTAGTCTTCTGTTTATAAGGGGCAAAATAAGGAAAACATAATATTATTGTTAAGCCTTGTTGTTCTGGGAGAGGAAAGGGACTAGAACTGAGGAGCTAGTATGACACAGCCATACTAGAAAGGTTCCTTTATTCTGGGCAAATCAACAGGGAATAGGGAAGATGAAAAAGGGTTAGGCTGATTGCATAGTCTACAGAGCAGTCAAGCTTTTTAACGGAACAGTACATCCCATTCCTGTTCCCCACCAAGGAAAAATACAGTTCACATTTATGAATACAGGAAACGTAAGGCATATAAGAACATTCAAAGTATAAAAGAAACATAAGGTACAACAATATTAAATGACCTAACTGAACATTGCAAGTAGGCTACTGTAAACTCTTGAGTTGAAAAGGATTATTCTTCCTCAAACAACAATGCTCTGGCTAAAATTGCTATAGATTCAGGCTCACCACTGTTTTTCTCACTCTTTTGGGATAATGTGGTGATGGTGATGCAGCAACATCTTGAACTGTAGGAAGATTCAACAGGAGCAGTTGGTAGTGTAGGTTTCTTCCAACAAGAAGGTTTGGTCATAGGGACAGAAAACCCAGGGGGAATATTTCCATTTCTAAGACTCATCAAAGCTGCTGTTGGCTCATGTATCGCCTCCGCTGAGTATTCTTTGCTAGTTTTTACCATAGATGAATCTGAAATTTTATAGCTTTGAGAAGTAAAAGCAGGACTAGATGGGGCCCTGGACAAAGATAAAGTGTGGGGCCCTTGGTGTCCCCTCCCCTGTGGCCATACACCCTTGGGGGTACCCTCTGAGGGGCCCTAAAGATGGGCATGTTTGGGGCTCTGCTGGGGGGGCAGTTGGGTCCCCACTTCCAGCCTTAGTAAAACCAGGGACCATTAAGGGGCCCCCAGAGATGGGCCTGGAATGGTTGCCTTCAGGTCTCACTGTGGTATGGCTGGTTCTGAGAAAAAGTGATGGTTTCTCATCTTTTTTTCTTTTTTTTTTGCAAATATACATCAGGAGTAACTTCATGGGAAGTAAATGGACTTATACTATAAAACGTGCACAAGAGGAGCATGAAGCCCAATATCTTTATGGAATTCCTGCAGTTATGCCTGTTGAGGCACATTAAATATCACATCAAATAATGTCTTGGGACATCAGGTCCATCTGGATGTTACAGAACATAACAGGATATGAAGAACTTAAGCAAAGGTAAGAGATAAATTGCTTTTTTGCAGTGGCCTGTCTGTGTGGCTGTTTATTTTCAAACGAGCTGGAGAGATAAAGATGTTGCTGTAAAATGTTGATCACACTTGATTCATTTATACTTTGCAGCTTCAGGGACCAAAAGCTTGTCTACCCCATCCTGTTCCATTTTCCTGTTTTCTTTGAAGCTTTGCTTCATTTTCTTGAGTGAGATGCACTGCACTTGCTTATTACATATCTTGACCCGCCATCCTCTGATATCTGCCCAGCTTCCAACACCCAGATGCTTCACAGATCCTTCTGCATTGCATATGGAAAATAGACAACAAATTTCCTCACATCAAAAGTTTGAAGTTTTTTTTTTAAAAAATGTATTAGATGTCATCTAAACTGCTTAGTGTTTTTTTTTTAAAACCTATTTCCATTACCAGTCCCCAGGTGAATAAAATCATTTAAAAATAAAACAAGCCCCTCTTTATGCATTTCCCAGTGACATAATGCTTCTCTGTCACTTTAGAAATTGCACAACATGCAGCAACACATGTGAAATGGAAAAGAGATGGAATGAAAATGCATGATGCTTAGTTGTTCAAAGGAACTGTAACAGTTCCATCAATGGGACACCTGTGTAAACAATGGACTTGGCTAGAGATAAGCAGGGATTTTAACAGAGCTCTCTGAGGACCTGATCTGAATTTAAAATTAACCAAAAGGGTAGTAATAAGGCCAATCACAGAAGGGTGAATTTTAAAGAGGGACTCATCTGGCCTCCATCTGTACATGGGCACTTGTGTGAGTCCAGTCACTAGTTTGTGCCCCTTTCCTGCACAGATTAAAGTGCAAATGCAAAAGCATTCCTACCTAATTTGTAAGCGCCCTCAATTTATGTGAGGCTTGCCAAGGCTCAGGCAAGCCCTTCCCATAAATTAAATTAAGGGGGGGGGGTGTCTGAGCCCCAGGAAATAGTCCCAATAGGAGTGTGCTGTGCACCCTGAAATATGGAAAACCAGGAAAAGGCTGATATTGGCCATTTCAGGATGGAAAAAAGCCAGAAAAAAACTGAATGGTTAATTGGCTTTCATTAATGACTTTCCTGCCCCGCCCTTCCCCCCCCAATCATAAGAACTCGTGTTTTATATTCAGCTGTGGAAAGGCAAGATAGGTTGCTAGCTGGAAAAGGTTAATTTTCCTTCTCTGACCAGCTCTGGGATAGAAGGTGTGGTTTCTTCAGCAGGGAGTGGGGCTTCTGGTGCAGGCTTGGGCCCCAGAAATGCATTTTATTTTAACCAATTAAGTACTGCTACGTTGTATCAAAATGTCCACTATTTCTTACCCGTGGGGTGGATAAAATTCACACTAGCTAAAGTGCAAGAGATAGCTGGGGGGAAAAGCAGGATTCAAACCTAGAGTGGCCTCCCGTTTAGGCTTGTCACCTTAAGAATACTTTTCCAGGCCACTTAGAAGAATGCATGTGGCAGGGCCTGCACTGGTACCAATGCAGGCCCTGCCACATGCATTCTTCATAAGTGGCTGGGAAAACTATACCTAGGTGGAAACATGCATTTTTCATAAGTAGCTGGGAAAACTATACCTAAGGTGGCACCCCTACTCCAGTTTGAGGCAGAGTGCATCTAGGGAGTGGCCTGAGCTAAGCTTTAGGAATAGTCAATTCTAGGAGGCTCATGTTGTCTTGATGTTGATATAGTCCAACCTCATAATTTGATGTGGTTGGATTGTGTCCTATAACAACTGAAAGAGCCACCTGCAAACACTCAAAGTATAAGTCCAGAAATAAGTTGAATAGACAGTTTTGCAGGCACTTAATACACATTATTTAAATGTGTAACTGCATATTCACAGTGTGAGCTTTTGGTGGTATGGCTGGTAGTTAACGTGGGTGATATTCATGTTCACGTCAATGTGACTTGCACCTATGCTGCTATTTCACTGCAAGATCATGCCCTCGCTGTGGTGCTACCTGAGATTTGAACTGGGACCATTTATTTATTTTCTTTATTTTCTAAATTTTTACCCCGCCCCTCCTGAGAACAGCTCGGGGCAGCTTCCAACAATAAAAATAATACATATAAAATATATAAAACAATTTAAAATACATCAAAATACAGTTCAGGTATTAAAACAGGGCCTGGGAAACAATTAAACATTAAAACAATAAATAGGGTCAGGGAGATAAAAATCCTCTAACCCCCCCCCCCAAAAGGTCTGACATGTAACAGCTGGTAAGGTGTTTGGAGCAGGGCCTGTCTTCATTTTGTTTCTTCAACCAAGCCAAGTACGCTGTCATCAGATAACAAATAATCATAATACTAAGTGAGATCAAGACAGGAGCCTCCCTCTGGCCAGCCCAGTAGCAGCTGTGCTAAGTGTCTCTCATCTGGAAGTCATTTTGTTATCTTAGCATAATGGCATGTGTGTGATATATGTAAATATCTATGTTGCTCAGGCTGAAAAAAGTAGTAGGATTTTTCCTATGCCTTTTTAAAAAAGAGACTTTCTTGAAAGAAAGAAGAGTGTGCAATTTCTGCACACTCTGGAACTTGTACATGCAAATTATAAACTGTAGAGGCCAGTAGAATCTCGCCCTAAGCTGGCAAACCAGCCCTAGTAGGATCACCCCCTAGCCCATACAAATTAGGTGGGAATGCTTTTGCATTTGCACTTTAATCTGTTCAGGAAAGGGGCACAAGCTAGTGACTGGACTCACACAAGTGCCCATGTACAGGTGGAGGCCAGATGAGTCCCTCTTTAAAATTCACCCTTCTGTGATTACCCTTATTACTACTCTTTTGGTTAATTTTAAATTCAGATCAAAGAAAGAAAGAAAGAAAGAAAGGGCATTTTCAAACAAGATGCTCTCCACCCACCCCCACCCACTATGCATGTTACAGGGTACCCATACGGCAACGCTGCAGCCCAGCAACATGTATAGTGGGGTGGGTGGAGAGTGTCTTGTGTGAAAATGCCCCAAATGTTACCTTGAGTATTGCTTTCTGAAAGGAACTAGCCAGTTATAAAGGCTGCTTTATGCTAGGTTAAACAAGCTCATCTCCCCTCAACTTTCCTTCATCTTCTCGTTTTTCTAGTGTTTGACTGTAGGCCTAGGCCTTCATATCCAATATCTAACACTTTTCCTCTTTACTCAAGCAAAATCAAATGAGCAGATGTTCTTGTCATTTTGTTCTGATTAGAATAGGCAACCTTGCTGAATCTGCAGATTTCGGACACGCACAGAATGAATTAAAACTAGAAAAGGACATTACATCCACAATTGCTGTAATGCATTCTTGTCGACATGAGATGTTCTTGCAGTCCTATGTTGCATAGATCATTGTCTGAAAAAATCTGAGTGGTGCAATAAAAATATCATTTTATAGTGTTCACAGTAATTATTATAAAATATACTACATTTAGACTACAGCCTAGTCCACTTGTAGGCCCTGATACTGCAAATACTTATAGACCCATTCCCTTCAGTGTGGGGCTTGTGTACAGGAATGAAATCTTGTATGGTGAGTGAAAAGCTTACTAAGTTAGTGGAACATGGAACTTTTCTTTGTCATCAGTGCAAATATATCACACTATTACATTATTGCGCTTCCTGAAATCAATTCCAAGGCGCAACCAGGGGGCCTGAGTCTGCATTAGCATTTGGCCATGGACATTTCCTGTCTGATCCTAACCCCAAGCAGCATGTTTTGGGTCAGTCTATCCCTCTTTTCTTCCCATTGCTGGGTTCTGACTTCTGCCCCCCTAGGGAGCTTGTCTCTAGTTGGGCAGAAGGCAATTCAGTACCAAGATTTTCCATCCCTCTCCTTTCCTCCTGCTATGTGCTACATTGTACCTGATGGAGGAATTGTGTTAGGGCTCAAGGTTACTCCTAGCAAGGGGGGAGGGGGGGGAGTAGTGAACTATAGGAAGAGTTAGTAGAGTCAGGGGAGGGAGGGGAAGAGGAAGGGGAGACACTCGAAGCTCTGAGGGGCTCTGCTCTTCTCTTTCTGTTGTCATAACTACCTCCTCTGCTGGTTCTTCCCAGCAGAACTGGAGCTGGCAAGTGGCAGGAAAGAATGGAACAGTCAGGATAGGGGGTCAGCCCATGTCCCTGTTTATGTTGAGGAAGGGGAAGGCAGGATTGGGAGTGTAAGGGAATGAGATTTTGTGGGTCGGGGAGGGGCAGGTCACAGGGATTCTCTAGCAGCAAAAATCTGATTTTACCCCATTGTATCCTGCACTGGCTGATGCCCTCTAACTAATCACCTTTTCACATTACAACTGGCACACAAATTATAGGGGGAAAAGCTGACTGATTTGGGTATGTTCAGCTTGGAGAAAAGAAGACAAAGTGGGGGAGAATATGATAATAGTCTATAGATATTTGAAAGGCTGCTATAATGAAGATAGAGAATAATTGCTCTCCCTTGCTATGTACATAAGAACATAAGAAGTGCCATACTGGGTCAAACAAATGGTGCATCTAGCCCAGCATCCTGTCTCCAACAGTGGCCAGTCACGGTGGCTTGGGAGAAGCACTCAACGGGTCACAATAGGGGATCTATTCCCTGTTGTTTCCCCCAGCTCCCGTTATGTTCCCTGATCCTGTCTGGCTAATAGCTGCTAATGGATCTATCTTCCAGAAACTTGTCCAAACCTCTTTTAAACTCAGCTATAGTCCTGGCCCTTACCACAGCCTCTGGCAGTAGATTCCACAACCCAATTATACGCTGAGTGAAAAAATATTTTCTTTTCTTTGTTTTAAACTTGCCACCCATGAGTTTCATGGAGTGTCCCCTAGTTCTAGTAGTAGCTGAGAGGGTAAATAACTGCTCCTTGTTTATTAGTTCCACCCCACTCATGATTTTATAGACC
>QEPC01008874.1:2394472-2406248 GCA_003113815.1 Sphenodon punctatus
GGGAGGGGGAGGGAATTAATTTATTTCATTGATTTCAATGGGGACACAGCGCCCCATTGAAATCAATGAAATAAATCTGGTACCGGTATACCGGATTTAATCCGGGAATCCGGTTTTCAGAGAACCGGTAACCGGTAAATCCGGTAGCCGGTAATGGGCCCAGGGTCCCACCTCTACAAAGAACACCTTCTTTGCTGCCTGCACAGCCACAGCATAGGTTCTTAAACTAACTCTGTGCTGCAATCGATCGGCTTCAGCACGAGTACAGTGCCACTGTCGCTCCAGTCCCAGTCCCTCCTGCTTCATCCTTCACAGGTCCTCGTAAACCAAGGGGACCTGCATTGTCAACATTCAGGAAGCAGATGCCTAGGAGCCCTTTGGTTGATGACCTCAATCAGCAAGGTATTCCAAAGAGCTATGAGGTCATTGAGTGAACGGTCATCAAGATTGGGAGGTATTTCCCCAAGAGCATTCCGGAACCTTTCTGGTTCCATAAGTCTCTGGGGGCGAACCAACCAAACTGCTTAAGCACCTCTCCGGGGGCAGACATGTGCTAGGAGACCAGCTCAGAGGAGGTAATGGTCCGACCATGACAAGAGCACAGATAGCACCTCCCCCACCACCGGATCCCCTGCCTCAAGGGCAGTGCAAAATATCAGGTCCAGGGTATGTCCCCCATCATGTGTTGGGCAACAATTCTCTAAGACAGTCCCATGGTTGTCATGACAGTCATGAATTCACGCTCCGCTCCCCCAGGATTGGCGTTGGCGTGAATGTTGAATTCCCCCAGGACTAGAGTCCTTGGAGACCGCAAGACCACCTCTGACACCAGTTCTGCTAGAGGGTGTAGGGATGCTACCATGAAAGTAAGTGCATGGTATATCAGCAACAGTCTTAATCTGTCTCCAGTCAATTCAATGACTAGATGGACGCCCTCTATGCCCGAAATAGTTTACACTGGATACCTCCTCATGGACCAGGTATCTCTGAAAATGATGGCTACACTTCACCCCCATCCCTCTGGACTGGGCTGATGCTGTACAGACTACCCGGTCGGAATGAGGTCAGCCAGAATTAACCCCGACTCAGTGTCCAGCCAGGTCTCTGTAATACACACGAGGTTGGCTGACTGGTCCAGGATTACTTCCCTGATTGTTGTGGACTTATTAGCCACCGATTTCACATTAATCAGCAACATCTCTTCCCCTACAGAATATGTTGCCCTGCCACCACACAATCACCCTGTAATTACCCCCCATTGGGTAAATCACCCCCAATGAATGCGGCATTGCACCCCAGGGCCACAAAAACATTTCTCACAACCTAAAAACTGCAACCCACCCTAGCCCCCAATGGCCCCCAAACGACTGCCGCTTGCAGGCCAGGCAGCCCTCATTAAGGTCCTGGAGAGTGTGGGGGCAGGGATGCAAGCCCTAGCCCAGGTGGTGGTGAGTGGCAGCTCCCCCAAGGACACAGATCCTCCTCCCTGCTGCAGGCCAGGCAGCCCTCTTTAAAGTCCTGGAGAATGTGGGGGCAGGGATGCAAACCCCAGCCCAGGTGGTGGTGAGTGGCAGTGCCCCCAGGGACACAGCTTCTCCTCTTAGGTTCAATTTAGATTGAACATAAGGTAAAAAATCCTGACCGTAAGGGCAGCCAGACAATGGACTAGGCTGCCCAGAGAAGTTGTGGTTTCTCTACCAACTGCAGGATTTGCGGGACCATGTGGGGCCTTATACGAAGTTTTGGTGCGGGGCCTAATTTGCATAATTTAAATAATTTGCCAGGGCTCCACCCCCTGGTGCAGGGCCATGTACAACCACACATACATGCCTAGGGCTGGCCCTGTATACCAGTGGAGGTTTTTAAGAAGAGACAGGATGAGCATATGCCTGGAATTATCTACGCATGGCAAATCCTGACCTGCACCAAGCAGGGGAGTGGATTTACTTGACCCAACTTCCGTTTCAAAAATTGTTGTCTGTCTGCAGGCAAGGCTGTTCTCAAACTGGTGACTGCTTCTTCTGAAATAGAGGAGAATCCTGTAGAGAAATAGAGACAGATGAGCAGGGGCAGGAGGAAGCATTCAACAAACTTTACATTTATTTGACAAACCTGGAGAGTGTGAAAAAAGTAGAAAAATTGTTTACATATTTTTTACACATTTCCATGTTTGTTTTATTTTTATTTTTTAAAATATCTAGGTTTTGGAACATAAAATAATTTGACCAGCTCTAGAATGAGATGGAAATGAAGAGGGAAATTCCTAATCAGATATTCTGACAAAGTTTCCTAGTTTTGTCATCAAAATTGGGAATACTTCAGCCTTCTGTTTTTCTGCTGAGCGTGGAGCTAAGAGAAATTTGTTACACTGCTAAGTGTAAAGCTCAGTTCTTCCTTGGTGGCAAGAAGTAGGGAACAAGATGGAGGCACCTTCTAAGTTTAGCAACTGGGTGAAAATCAAGCCCTACATCTTTAGTTGTTAGAATGTTTGTACTTTATGCTTTGCTATAGTTCTCCTTGCTGCCTCCTTGGATTTTTACCTCCTACATTGCAGTCTGTTTTATCAGCATTGATGAGGTTGGATTGTCATGCCCTGGCTCCCCCAAAACTCCTCAACCACTGAACCTATATTCAGACAGATTCAACAGTGTTATTCCCCAACTATAAATTGTCTCTTTGAACTCTATAGAAACCATTATCTATAGAACTAGTCTCCAGTCACTACAACCTGTTATTCCCATTTACTTTATAGCCAGGAATTATGGCATCCCATTGATTGGTCTCAGCATAACATATTTCAGAATAAGATCAATGGCTCTGAAGTCTGAGGATGGCTCCATTGAGGCATCTTAGCTGAGGGGCTACATAAATTTTGTTTGATTTTCTTTGTAAACTGAAACTTGCTCTAGTACGTGTAATTTATTTAGGCCCTGATTCAGCAGAGCATTTAACATGTGTGCTTAAAGTTAATCATGTGCTTTTCAGTAGGTGTTTTCAACCGAGTAAGTCAATGATGGTCCTCCAGGAGTGCTCCAGGACTGCCACGTGGCTCTGCAACAGAGCACCCATGCAGGTGGAGTGCGTAGAGAGCGATGCAAATGGGTGGCTCCCAGAGTGGTTACCCCGACCATGGAGGTGGCCACCATACATTTGGCTGGCCCCACACAGAGCATTCTTCCCATCAGTGCTCTGTGTGTGGCCATCAGTGGGGGCTCCGTGGCTCATGGGAGCAAGCATCCGGCTGCTCCACCTTCAGACGGGCAGTCGGATCAGTGGCGCCTGGGTGGCCATGCAGGGTAGCATCTTGTCTGAAAACACCTAGTGTAGTATTTCACTTGAGTATTTAAGATAGGTTCTCAAGGACAGATAGTGGGAAACATGATTAGTTTTAAAACATAGTAAGATAAATTTATGAGAGAAATGTGATGAGTTTTCTATGTGATACTACAAGAAGAAATTTCTTTTTGCCCTCTACCTTATTCTATTTTGCTTTTCTTAGTTCATATGAAGCATCAAAGGTGGCCACAATGGAGGTAGGACTGGCAGGGTGTTCTGGTACCTCACTACTATAGATAATTTGATGTTGGGTACTTGGCTGGTGGGGCCTGCGTGCATGTTGAGGGTCTAACAGTTTGGGGGTAGAAAGAAATCTCACCTCCTCAGGACAGATTGACAGTTGACTGAGTTCCCCCCCCTCCCCCCCCTGTTTTCTTCTGGACTGTGGGGCATGGCTCACTTGTTTGAATCTTCTGGATATATTTGATAAAATAACTCCCTGTTTCAGACATTGGATTGTGAAAGGTGACTGCCCTGAATTCCTCCAGTACTGGATCTGTGTGTTTGAACTTTATTATTATTATTATTATTATTAATTTTATTGTGGTCTAATGTACCCTAAAGTTGAGGAGATTAGTCTGGTTACAATTAGAGCTGGTTGAAAATAACAAAGTTGTTTTTATGGTGTGGGGGAAATCGAAAATTTCAAAACTGCTTTTGAAATTTTGAAAGTGACAGTGCCAGCATCAAAAGTGCATTTCCATTTACAAAAATTATGAAATACAGATTCAGATTTTTGTTTTTATATGAAAATGTAGTGTATTTGAGCACATTTTTTCCTCAAAATTCCATTTTCATTATGAAAATTTGGCCTAGCTTAAAGCTACCATATTAAAACAACGGAAACTCTGAACTCTTCAAAATAAACTCTTATGGCTCAAAACATGGCTCCTGCTATACACAGGTCAAGGTGGTTCTATGGAGTTCATGAGTGTGAAGTCAACTGCTTCTGGAGCAGTAGCAAAACCACTCCCTTGCCACAAATGTAGCCAAATGCAATAGTCAATTTCATTAATTAAACTTTCCAAAGATCTTAAGGCCCCAAACTGTTTTGTGTTCTCATGGTCACTTACTTTAGGTTCCTAAATGGGAGCGTAGCTCTTTGAATAATTTGGCACCAATTGTGAGTGATGGGCAGTGGCGGGCATTCTGATTGTGTGTGTGTGTGTGTGTGTGTGTTACTTGTTGAATCAGGAAACCGCTCTCAGGAGGGAGGGGCTCTGGAGAGGGGGAAATTGGCAGCTTCAGGAAAACCACAGAGAGCTCAACTCGAGGTGTTTTGCGCTGTGGCTGCACATATCATAGGAGCACAACTTTGGCCTAAGAACATAAGTGCCATAGTGGATCAGACCAACAGTCTCTATCATCAACCCCAGCATCCTGTCTAAGAAAGTGGCCATTCTCGGTCTCTTCAGAGAAGGACCCGCCAACAGGTCAAGATGGAGTGATCCATTCCCTGCTCTTCACTCCAAGACCTATCCTTCAAGAATGTATCCAATCCTTTTTTAAACCCAGCTATGCTACTGGCCTTGGCCACATCCTCTAGCAACAAATTCCACAAGTTAATTGTGCGTTGCATGAAAACATGTTTTCTTTTGTTGGTTTTAAATCTGCTGCTAGTTAGTTAATAAAATCATGTGTGGAGTGGAACAAGCAAATAGGGAGTTGTTGTTTTACCTTCCCAATTACTAGAACTAGGGAATACTCCATGAAACTATCCTATCCCCTCTCAGTCGTCTCTTCTCCAAGCCTGGGACTCAGTGCAAGCAGGGCCACAGAGGGGGCACTGTAGTGGGCAGTGTCATTGCCATGACAATAGCAATGGAGATTTCCCTTTGCACTTTTAACCTGCTGGGGAAGAGCCCAGAGGGACAGGTAATCCAGGGGCCCTAGAGCAGAGGCCCTAGGTCATCAGCAGTATCAGGGAGACGGATGGGGGCACCGCAGATGCTTTAGAGGCCTGACAGGGCAATACCCAGGTTGGGAAAGGTCAAAGGGGCCCAGAGAAGAGGTCTTGAGGACTCAGCAGCAACCACTAGCAGGGCCAAAGAAAATGAAAGGGGGCTTAGGGGCCAGCAGAGCAGAGGGGGATGCAGATGTGTCAAGTCTGCCACACACATTAGCTTTGCTCTTCTGCTGAGAGAGCAGTTTTCTCCTACCCATCTATCTGTGCATGCTTGCAAGGTACTGAAATCAAAGCAGCCTGCTGGGTCCAGGTAGAGGTGGTGGGCCAGGTAAACAACTTGTGTGTCATTTTTGACTATGTTCTGTCCATGAAAACTCAGGTATCAGATGTGATTGATTTGGAGATGGTTTTTTCAACTATGTAATTTGCATAAGTGAGTGTTTGTGTCCTTATTTATCTCAGACTGACCTTGATACAGTGACCCATGCCCTGGTGACCACAAGGCTAGATTATTGTAGCTTCTTCTTCTGTGGGCTGCCAGTGGTACTTATATATAATATAATATAATATAATATAATATAATATAATATAATATAATATAATATATCTTTAATAAATAAATAAACTCTCTCTCTCTCTCTAATTAATAATAAAAACAGAGCGTTTCCAGTATCAAAATGATCATTAAAAGCATGAAAGCCTCACAGAAGAGATGTCTATTATTTCAGAACACCACACCTTGAAAGAACCCAATAGCATCCTCCAGTCTAAGACCCATAGTGTCTCTTAGTTTTGCAGTTTTGATCTGGCAATGATAGTGTGGCGCGGGGGACATGAGCAATAGTGGTGGTGAAGTGCAGGTTACCAAAGGGAGCAAGATTAATGGAGGGATACCACGAGGCTCATCCAGGTAAACCCTCTGTAATGGGATCCTTTTTGGTCCTTCACTCAGCAAACATTCAAGAAATTAGCAGTAAATTAAGGGGTGGGTGGGTGGAAATGAGGGTATACAGCATGTCTGGTATTGGAAAGGACTCAGATAAATGAAGGTACACAAGGGAAAGTACTGACTTCTATGAGTTTGCGATCAGTAGGCAATATAAACAGAAATGTCAGTCTTCAAGTGCAGAACTGAGGCCAAAGTACAGTGGTGGGTGGGTACACATAGCACACTCTTCCTAAGTGCTGGGCAAACTCACTGCCTCCTACTGAGCTTCTTCAGCCCTTTTTCTGCCTTGGTTTCTGAGGTCCTGAGAGCCAAGGAGTAGACTGAACTTCTGGCTGGATGCTGGTACTTAGAAATGTCTGCACCCAGCTACGACCAGATGGGCAATATCTGACCCTGGTGACTGCAGGGGAAGTGTACCTGCTGGAAATCTCTCTCTGTCATGGCCCAGTCTTGAACCCTTGGCCTTGGGGTGGGGACATCGCCAGAGCAGCTTGCGCCACCTGGTGCCTTGATAAATGGTGCTTTCATCCTCCGCACTGTGTCTTCCCCTGCATCCCTGCCTGGTGTGTGCCCCGCCCCTGCACACCTGGTTGCCATTTCTGGGGGCTTGTCTCCTAGCTTCCTGATTGGCCACCAAAGAGTATTTAGGGCCTCCTGGGGGCCTCAGGAAGCTGGTGGAGCAACTGCTCTTCCTGGGGTTTGTGTGTTCCCAGGATTGGGTGTAGCATTAACCAGGCCCCTTCCCTTGTGATTGAGTTGTGTGTGAGTGTCCCCCTCCCTCATGATTGTGTTGTGTGTGAGTGTTCGTGTCCTGTGAACCCCTTGCTTCTGGTACGAGTGAACGCTCCTCCTTGTTGTATCTGTGGTCCCTGTTCCTGTTGGGGGCAGCAGGGGCCGTCCTGTTCCCTATAGCAGGTTACCCCTCCTAGCTCCTTGTTCCCTTTCCAGCTTCTCTATCGCAGATAACCCCTCCGAGTCCTCATTGCTAGGTTCCCTTTCCAGCTCCCCTATTGCAGGTAACCCCTCCTAGTCCACAGACTGCAGGTTTCCCTTTCCAGCTCCCCTATCACAAGTAATCCCTCCTAGTCCTTGTTGCTGGTTTCCCTTACCAGCTCTCCGATCCCTGGGTACCCCTTCGAGCTCTGTTGTTCCTGGCTCCCCCTTCCCATTGGTTCCCCCCTCCAACTCCCCTGTCACTGGTTCCTCCTGCCACCCTCCTATCCCTAGGGACCCCCTCGAACTCCTTGTTCCTGGCTGCCCCTTGCCTGCTCCCCGGTCATTGGTTCCCCCTTCCAGCTTCCCTCTGTTTGTGACCCCTTTCCAGCCTCAAAGGCCCGTGACCTCGATGATGAGCCGTACGTTGTCTTAGTCCAGCTTGTCTGGTGTCCATGCTGAGTGCGTAGTCTCCCGGATATTGGAGAACGGCGGAGAGGTTTTAGTGTTGACATAGTGGGCAACCCTTCCATCCCTTACCCGCCCTTCTCTCTCCTCCCTTTCCCCCGGCTTTTGACCCCGGAGCCTGACACTCTCTCTCCCACATGTGTACCTCCTTTATTAGATGGCACAACTTAAATGTCCTGGAAATGGCACTGGTGATGAGCCGTTCTGAGTATTCGGGTGCTTATTTGCTCTCCCCTCTGCCTTCATTTCATTAGATTTGCCAGCTACTATGCAGATCCACTGGCGATTCTCTTACTGATATGCCCTATCTCCAAGCATTCTTTGTGCTATTGCAGCTAGAACTCTTCAGAACATGTGTCTCTATCATTTAGTGATGTCTGTTCCACTCTTCTTGCAATCCATACATTTTACCCCCATGGAGCCATACCATACCACTGTTGAATCACCTAGCTGGCTCTGCAGTGGGGAGGTTTCCTAAATCTTTTGTATGTTTTAGTTGTGCAACATATTTTACATCAAACCAAACTTTGTCAATTGTGTCATGGCTATTTAGGAAGATTTAAACTGCATCAGATTCTTTTGTCATTTTAAGTATCAACGGTTTAGATTGTGGTATTTTTTAAACTATGTAATAAACTAATAAATAACTCAATGAATCATTTGCTGTTTTGTAAATTGCAATCTTCCAATTTTATTTCTGAGTGTAGATAGTTAATGCGTAGGACTGTTTGGTACTCGTTAAAATGTGTTGGATTTTATATTAGTGGTCAAAAACCAAAAACCAAAGTTTCACTGCCTACTTGTGCCAGGACCTGTTAGGAGCTCTGGCTAGGCATCAGCAGAGTTTACACACAGCAAAAAGAAAAATAGCTTGAATTCTCAGTAGCAACAGCTTAGAAGTAATCAACACCTTGGAGATTGTTTCTAGATTAAAATAATCTACTTTATTGAGAAATACATTGTGATAGGAAAGGCCTAACCCTAAATCTTTCTATCTAGCTGCCACCAGCATGGTGGCCAGTCATGTTGAAGGTCAGAGAGAGAAGGAAGGAATGGAGAAAGGTCAGGAAGACGGAGGAAGTCCAGTAGGAGCTTCCTGGGCACATCCCACCTGAGAGGGGGAAGGGGGGCTTAGAAGCAGAGATCAGAAAGGTTAAAGTGACACACACACTAACTCACTATCTCTACTCCCAATGCTCCTAGCGGTCATTAGGGTTTGTTGGTGCAAAAGGTTGATGTCATCTGCTCCAACAAAATGGAGCCTTGTATTCTCATGCTCAGTATCTGTTTCATACTGATGGGGTCTCATATTACACAGTCATCTATAATTTACTTTGCAGTTACCATAAACATAAAGTTTGGGCATTTGTAGTGCCTATGAGAAATTGACAATACACACTAGCAATAATAAATCACAGCTGAGGAGACCTGTTCCTCTCCAACCCCCAAATGGTGAGTTTATCGCCGTCTGCTAAGAAGTGGCAGATGAGGACTAATATCTGGGTGTTTGCCATTAAGTCTAGAAATTTGGATAAAGCAGAGACAAATGGAAGCATACCTTTTGGCCTCAGTTATGAATACATTTAATGTGTGTCTGAAGTTAGAGCACTTGTCTGAGATGCCTACTTTTACAAAGTGTGCATGGGAAAGTTGAAGTTTAAGTAGGTAGATTATTAGGACAGATTAGTACCCTCATAGGCAGTGCAGTTCTGGGAGAGTTGTCACATATGAATGTGTGGGGTGGAGGGATCCTCTAGAGAAAATGCGTGTTTTCATACATGACGGTGTCATGCACCGCCACGCATTGATCCTGTCTGGTGTGAGGGCCCTCACCCTGGGTGCGATCCGGCCCGGCTACCGAACAGACATACCTTACCGAGGCAGGGAGGGGGCAGCCCCCGCCCCCCATGCTGCTGAGCCCAGCTTGCCCTCCTCCCAGATGGACAGGTGTAGCAGTCTATGAGACTGCCATGGCCGCCCAGAAAATCTCTGGCCCCAGACAGAAGTTAGGTAGAGTGGGCCATTACATGTGACAGACCATTCTACCTTGATCCGGGAATGGTTTCCTTAGACTGTGGCAGGGCTTAGTCTGCGCTATGACTTTGCAGGCAACCCAAGTCACAGTGTGGACTAAATCCTGCCACGGTCTGGGGAGCGTCCTGATCGTGCCCACTGTAACATCTGGTGGGCGGGATCAAACATGGCGGCATCGCCGGTGGTCATGTGGATTAAACATGTCCACCTGTGGTGGCGTCTCATTTGAAAATACCCAATATTACAAATGAGGCCAAAAGCAGAAATGTTGCCACCATTTGCAGCAGTTAGTACTGGCACCTGTTAGTGTGCATGGGGATGAGGACTCTCACTGTATGCACACATTGTTAATTTTATTAACTTAAACTTATATTCCCCCCTTCCCATAAGGCTCACAGTCGTTTACAAAATAAACATATGAAAACCCACATAACCCCCACCTAACCCTGCACATGTCCCCAGTATGGCAGCAAACATGACTATCTATGGAAAACTCTTCCTCTTGGGAACTGTATCGTTTACATTATGGATGCCTCCTGTACAAGAACCCTTGTTTTTTCTTCACCACCCACAATTATTCTGCTTAAGCAATTATAACTGCACCGATCAAATTATGCCACATAAATGTGCCACTTGAGGGGGAATGTTTGGGGAGGTATGGCGGGGAAGGAAATATTATCAGAATGGGGTAAGCAGCTGGTGTCTGTTCCCCTGGCTTCCTCTCCCCCCATTTTGGGATATTTGGGGGTTGAGGTCAGTGGAGCCTCTGATCAGTTGCTGATGCTGCTTAATGCAAGGTCAGTGGCTAATAAAACAATCACCAGCTATGATCTCATCCAGGATGAAGCCACTGACCTTGTATGCATTACTGAGACTTGGCTGGATGAGGCTTCTGGGCCTCTGCTGGACCAGATAGTGCCAGCTGGGAACTTGGTGCAGCATCAGCGTAGGATTGGAGGCTGAGGGGATGTAGTGGCAGTTGTCTGTAAAGACAATTTGGTCTATTGAAGGTATCCAATGTCTGACTTGTCTAACCTAGATTGTGTCCACCTAGTGTTTGAGGACCAGGATAGCTTGGTGATTCTGTTGGTGTATCAACCACCCTGCTGCACAGCTGACTCCCTGACTGGTCTAGCCGAGCTGGTCTCAGAAGTGGTGTTGAAATCTCCCAGACTTATTGTTCATGATTTCAACATACACACTGAGGCCAGTCTTTCAGGGGCAGAGTAGGAGTTCATGGCCACCATGGCAACCATGGGCCTATCCCAGATAATATCTGGCCTGACACATGAGGCTGGACATATGTTGGACCTTATGTTTGGCACTAGCCTGGAAACAGGGGTTCCAGTTATTGGGGGTGTTGCTATGACACAATTGTCATAGTTGGACTATTATCTTCTGAAGGGCCAGATCCCTGCCCTCCTTTGCCCTCTTTGGGTTAGTGGACCGGTTAGGATGGTCCATCCCCAGAGACTAATGGATCCAATAGGATTCCAGAACTTTCTGGGGGATTTGCCCACTGACTTTGATGGCCTCCCTGGTTAAGTTATGGTATGACATTCTGACCCGGACTGTTGACATGGTGGCACCCAAGCATCTGCTCACTCCATGGTAGCATCACAGGTCTCCCTGGTATATGGAGGACCTGAGACTGCTGAAGCAAGAGGGTAGACGGTTAGAGCACAGGTGGCACTTGACTCTTGCCAAAGCTAACCGACTGCAGCATAGACTGTTTTTGAAGGACTATGCCATTGCTGTGGCAGCAGCAAAGAAAGCTTTCTTCGCACCTCCATAGCATCTGCAAATGCCATACAGCAGAGCATTTCCAGGTGGTGAATAGCTTATTAAATCCTGGCTGTCTCCACCTGGAATTAGTCATTGGCTGCCCGCTGTGATGAGTTTGCCACCTACTTTGCAGACAGAGTTGCTCGTATTTGGCCTGACTTGAGTGCTGCTAGTTTGAGTGCAGAGTCAGAATTAGGGATGTGTGAATGCAGTTAGGATGTTCGGTGTTCAGCCTGAACCCGGCCCATTTGGACGCCTGAACCGAACGCCCGAAGCCCCGAAAAGTTCAGTTGCATTCGGATGAGTTCAAGTGCATTCGGGCAGAAAAACAGGACTGGCAGGCCCGGGGGGGGGGGGGGGGGGGG
>QEPC01008874.1:2410994-2427522 GCA_003113815.1 Sphenodon punctatus
AGTGTGTAGTGATTCAGTTTTAACATTTTATAATATGTTTGTAGGACTAGGCCTTTGTAGATATTAGATAATATTCCATTTAGTTCCATAGGTTTTAGAATAGTTAATAGCAGTTCGAGTTAGTGTAGATATATATAATATTAGATTACAAATTTGAATATATAAATACATAAAATAAAATAAAATCTTTCTGTGCATTCTTTGGGTGGGAGAAAGGGAGAAGGGAAGTAGGAGAGGCTGGTCTGCTGCCCGTAAGGTGGGCAATGGGGCACATGGCAGAGGTGGCAGGATCTGTGCCAGCAGAGTGGTAGCAGGCACCAGCAGCAGCCTGAGCCCATCACGATGCCCCAAATTGCACATGCCTGATTTTGGCAGTTGGGCTTCAGAGGCCCATAGCAGAAGCACTAGCCGGGGTGTGGTTCGGCGGCGCCTCCTGCCAGCGTCCTTCCACTGCCATGCAGGGCACTGGAAGGCCTGCAATGCAGGAGGTTGTGGCTGTCTCTGCTGTGGCTGCAGGAGCAGGTGCTTCAGGGTCGGATGTTCCTCAAGGGTCACCAATGTCCCCCATTGTTGAGGTGATCCCCAACAGTCCAGGGCTGGTGGATCCCACCCCGGCTGCTAGAGGCAAAGCCCGATCCCAGGCAATGGCAGCAGGGAGAGGAGCAGCAGCAGCACAGCATGCCTACCTGGCAGTGACGGCGTACTGGTGGCAGCACCCAGAGGCAGCGTTTGGCAGTGGCAGGAGGAGTCCCAAAGCAGGGTATAGGTGGGCAGAAGTAATGGATGGCCCCCATGCCACTCGGAAGATCGAGGCAGTCCTGAGCACCATGGTGAGGGAGTAGGTCATGCCAGGTGCGCCCTTCACCAAGGGGTGTGTGGTGACGGACAACGCGGACAACATACTGAGGGCAGTCCATGACGGGGGCTTCATCAGCATCCCTTGCACTGCACGCACCCTTCACCTGGTGGTCAGGGACGGTCTGGGCTTGGGGGAAGAAGGGGATTGGGGCAGGCACCCTTAGCTCCCTGATCGAGTGGGGGAGGAAGCTGGTCGGTGTCTTTAACTGGAGCATGAAGGGCAGCGACCTCCTTTGGGCAAAGCAGGCAGAGCAAGGCTCCCCAGTGCTACAACTGGTGCAGGATGTGTCCACCCGGTGGAATTCGACGTTCCGGATGCTTGAGCGGCTTCTTGGGCACAAAGCCACCTTGCATCAGGTTCAACTGGTGACGGACAGCGGGGCACCTCCAGGGTATGATGGGGTGGAATGGGAGTTCCTGGCTCACACGGTCTTCGTGCTCAGATCCTGGCTGTGATGGAGACCATCAGCTCCTCCACGGCCACCAGAGGTGACCCCTCTGGTCCAGAGTCTCCTGAGGAGGCTGGAGGAGATTCTCCAGGGGCAGGATTGTGGCCCTTAGGACAGGATGCTGGCGGATGAGGTGGTTGCCCTGGTGCAGCAGCTGAAGGCAGGACTGAAGGCACAGTTCAATGAGTTCCTGCAGTGGGAGGAATACATTTTGGCAACCATGCTGGACCCCAGGGTCAAGGGCAATGTGGCACACCAGACAGCGCTCTATGGGCACTGGAAGGGTGACCTGGTGAAGAAGGTCCAGCAGGCAGAGCAGGTCCTTGAGAGTGTGTGGCAGCAGCAGCAGGACACCCCTGGGGTTGGTGGGAGCAGCCACCCCTTTCAGTCGGCGGGGTCTATCCCTGCCCCCAGTGCTGGTGCTGCTAGCAGTAGCAGCACCAGCACCCCTATTGCCAGCAGCAGCTCGTATGTGCAGGGCACTGTGGCGCGTATGGGCTCGTGCACAGCAGGGCAGGCAGCGTGGCTGAGGGCAGTGGTGGAGGTGGTGTCCAGGCAGAGTTATGTGAGGGAGTACGACAGTGCCTCAGCAGCAGTGGAGAGCTACCTTCAGGAGGAGGAGTGAATCAAACCCAGCAGCAATCCCTTGGCCTACTAGGCCGGCAAGACCAACGTGTGGCCAGCCCTGTCCAAAGTGGCCCAGGGTCTCTTGTCCTGCCCACCAACCAGTGTCCCCAGCAAGCGGGTGTTCTCCATGGCAGGGGACATTTGCTCATCACACTGCCTGAGACTGGGGGCCAAGTTGGTGGAGCAGTTGCTTTTTATAAAGGTGAACCTTCCGCTGCTGGAATTCCCCAAGCTGCCCCTGGACATGGATTGATGGTGCAGTGGCACACGCCATCCCATGCCAGGGGAAGTCTTGGGATGGGACTCCTCCTCAATCTGGGCTGCTGCTACTGAGGTGCTGTCCCTCCCTCCCAATGCCCGGCGCCCACCCTGCCTCTCCCTCTCTCTGACTAGATGCCTCGGCTGGCCTATCTGACTGACCTCATGACACAGGGTGGCACTGGGAAGCTATAAGCCTGCCATCCGACCTCTGGCTAGACGATCTTGGCCTGCCTATCTGACTGGGTCTCTCTTTCGTGTGCTGCACAGTTTTCGCCAGCCTATCTGAGTGCCCTGCCAAGGTCCCAGCCTGCCTTCCCTACTGCCTGTCATGCCACGCTGCCTGTCTGCCCGGCTGCCCAGGTTCCCAAGATCAAACCCTGCCTCAGCCTGCCTTCTGCTCATGCCACGCTGCCTGTCTGCCNTGTTTGTAGGACTAGGCCTTTGTAGATATTAGATAATATTCCATTTAGTTCCATAGGTTTTAGAATAGTTAATAGCAGTTCGAGTTAGTGTAGATATATATAATATTAGATTACAAATTTGAATATATAAATACATAAAATAAAATAAAATCTTTCTGTGCATTCTTTGGGTGGGAGAAAGGGAGAAGGGAAGTAGGAGAGGCTGGTCTGCTGCCCGTAAGGTGGGCAATGGGGCACATGGCAGAGGTGGCAGGATCTGTGCCAGCAGAGTGGTAGCAGGCACCAGCAGCAGCCTGAGCCCATCACGATGCCCCAAATTGCACAGGCCTGATTTTGGCAGTTGGGCTTCAGAGGCCCATAGCAGAAGCACTAGCCGGGGTGTGGTTCGGCGGCGCCTCCTGCCAGCGTCCTTCCACTGCCATGCAGGGCACTGGAAGGCCTGCAATGCAGGAGGTTGTGGCTGTCTCTGCTGTGGCTGCAGGAGCAGGTGCTTCAGGGTCGGATGTTCCTCAAGGGTCACCAATGTCCCCCATTGTTGAGGTGATCCCCAACAGTCCAGGGCTGGTGGATCCCACCCCGGCTGCTAGAGGCAAAGCCCGATCCCAGGCAATGGCAGCAGGGAGAGGAGCAGCAGCAGCACAGCATGCCTACCTGGCAGTGACGGCGTACTGGTGGCAGCACCCAGAGGCAGCGTTTGGCAGTGGCAGGAGGAGTCCCAAAGCAGGGTATAGGTGGGCAGAAGTAATGGATGGCCCCCATGCCACTCGGAAGATCGAGGCAGTCCTGAGCACCATGGTGAGGGAGTAGGTCATGCCAGGTGCGCCCTTCACCAAGGGGTGTGTGGTGACGGACAACGCGGACAACATACTGAGGGCAGTCCATGACGGGGGCTTCATCAGCATCCCTTGCACTGCACGCACCCTTCACCTGGTGGTCAGGGACGGTCTGGGCTTGGGGGAAGAAGGGGATTGGGGCAGGCACCCTTAGCTCCCTGATCGAGTGGGGGAGGAAGCTGGTCGGTGTCTTTAACTGGAGCATGAAGGGCAGCGACCTCCTTTGGGCAAAGCAGGCAGAGCAAGGCTCCCCAGTGCTACAACTGGTGCAGGATGTGTCCACCCGGTGGAATTCGACGTTCCGGATGCTTGAGCGGCTTCTTGGGCACAAAGCCACCTTGCATCAGGTTCAACTGGTGACGGACAGCGGGGCACCTCCAGGGTATGATGGGGTGGAATGGGAGTTCCTGGCTCACACGGTCTTCGTGCTCAGATCCTGGCTGTGATGGAGACCATCAGCTCCTCCACGGCCACCAGAGGTGACCCCTCTGGTCCAGAGTCTCCTGAGGAGGCTGGAGGAGATTCTCCAGGGGCAGGATTGTGGCCCTTAGGACAGGATGCTGGCGGATGAGGTGGTTGCCCTGGTGCAGCAGCTGAAGGCAGGACTGAAGGCACAGTTCAATGAGTTCCTGCAGTGGGAGGAATACATTTTGGCAACCATGCTGGACCCCAGGGTCAAGGGCAATGTGGCACACCAGACAGCGCTCTATGGGCACTGGAAGGGTGACCTGGTGAAGAAGGTCCAGCAGGCAGAGCAGGTCCTTGAGAGTGTGTGGCAGCAGCAGCAGGACACCCCTGGGGTTGGTGGGAGCAGCCACCCCTTTCAGTCGGCGGGGTCTATCCCTGCCCCCAGTGCTGGTGCTGCTAGCAGTAGCAGCACCAGCACCCCTATTGCCAGCAGCAGCTCGTATGTGCAGGGCACTGTGGCGCGTATGGGCTCGTGCACAGCAGGGCAGGCAGCGTGGCTGAGGGCAGTGGTGGAGGTGGTGTCCAGGCAGAGTTATGTGAGGGAGTACGACAGTGCCTCAGCAGCAGTGGAGAGCTACCTTCAGGAGGAGGAGTGAATCAAACCCAGCAGCAATCCCTTGGCCTACTAGGCCGGCAAGACCAACGTGTGGCCAGCCCTGTCCAAAGTGGCCCAGGGTCTCTTGTCCTGCCCACCAACCAGTGTCCCCAGCAAGCGGGTGTTCTCCATGGCAGGGGACATTTGCTCATCACACTGCCTGAGACTGGGGGCCAAGTTGGTGGAGCAGTTGCTTTTTATAAAGGTGAACCTTCCGCTGCTGGAATTCCCCAAGCTGCCCCTGGACATGGATTGATGGTGCAGTGGCACACGCCATCCCATGCCAGGGGAAGTCTTGGGATGGGACTCCTCCTCAATCTGGGCTGCTGCTACTGAGGTGCTGTCCCTCCCTCCCAATGCCCGGCGCCCACCCTGCCTCTCCCTCTCTCTGACTAGATGCCTCGGCTGGCCTATCTGACTGACCTCATGACACAGGGTGGCACTGGGAAGCTATAAGCCTGCCATCCGACCTCTGGCTAGACGATCTTGGCCTGCCTATCTGACTGGGTCTCTCTTTCGTGTGCTGCACAGTTTTCGCCAGCCTATCTGAGTGCCCTGCCAAGGTCCCAGCCTGCCTTCCCTACTGCCTGTCATGCCACGCTGCCTGTCTGCCCGGCTGCCCAGGTTCCCAAGATCAAACCCTGCCTCAGCCTGCCTTCTGCTCATGCCACGCTGCCTGTCTGCCCACCCACCCAACCTGCCAAGATAAAAGCCTGCCTCAGTCTGCCTTCCGATGCTCATGCTGTGCTGCCTGTCTGCTCACCTGCCCATGTGGCCAAGATCAAACCCTGCCTCAGTCTGCCTTCTGCTCATGCCACGCTGCCTGCCTTCCCACCTGCCCAGGTGGCCAAGATCAAAGCCTGCCTCAGGCAGCGTGGCATGAGCATGGGAAGGCAGACCATCTGCCCACCTGCCCAAGTGGTCAAAATCAAAGCCTGCCTCAGTCTGCCTTCCCATGCTCATGCCAAAGTGCCTGTCTGCCCACCCTGTGGGCAAAGCTGAAGCCCTGCCCCAACCTGCCTGCCTCTCATGCCAAGGTGCCTGTCTGCCTGCCCTGGCAACCCTGGGTGATGTGCCCCACTGGCCTGGTAATCCTGCTGCTGCTGTCTGTTGGTCAATGGGTGCTCTGCCCTGGCAAATCCAAATGTGCCTACGCAATCCTGCTGCTGCTGTCTGCTGCTGTATGGGAGCTTTTCCCTGGCAAATCCTACCATCCTGGCTCCATGGGTGCTATGCACAGACAAATCCTGCTGCTGGTATATCTGCTGTTCCATGGGTTCTGTGCCTGGTCAATCCAAAGTCTGCTGCTGCTGCCAATGCTGCCTCTGCTGTTGGTGTCATGGGTTCTGTGCCCCAGCAATCCAATGTCTGCTGCTGCTGCCAATGCTGCCTCTGCTGTCTGTGCCATGGGTTCTGCTACTGGGCAATCCAATGTCTGCTGCTGCTGCCAATGCTACCTCTGCTGTCTGTGCCACGGGTACTGTGCCCCGGCAATCCAATTCCTGCTACTGGGTGGCCACGTGATTCACCACCGTGCAAGACTTGACCAATTGGCAGAATAGCTTGTTGAGTTCCAGAGAGTAGGATGGAAGCCTGCAACACCAGGCCAAGTAGGGGTGCCAGTCCCCGAGCCCTGGCCGGGCATCTGCCACTGCTTCGCCGATGCCAGCCAGCATGCAACACCCAGCCAAGCAGGGGTGCCAGCCACTCTAGTCCCAGGACCCACCATCAGGGTTCTGGGGCCATTGTTCCACTCACGGGGAGCTGTTATTCCACCGCCTCAAGAAGCCAGTCACTCCAGCCCCAGGACCCACCATCAGGGGTCTGGGGCCATCAATCTACTCACAGGGAGCTGTCATTCCACCACCACAAGAAGCACCCACTCCAGCCCCGGGACCCACCATCAGAGTTCTGGGGCCTACATTACAGGCACAGGGGGCTGTCCATCCACATCATCTAGAAGCTGCCACTCTAGTCCCAGGACCCACCGTCAGGGTTCTGGGGCTGTCAATCTGCCCATGGGGAACTGTCATTCCACGGCATCAAGAAGCAGTCACTCCAGCCCCAGGACCCACCATCAGGGTTCTGGGGCCTACGTTCCAGGCAGGGAGGGCTGTTGTTCCACATCATCTAGAAGCTGCCACTCTAGTCCCAGGACCCACCATCAGGGTTATGGGGCCGCCATTCTGCTTACAGGGAACCATCATTCCACTGGATCAAGAAGCAGCCACTCCAGCCCCAGGACCCACCATCAGGGTTCTGAGGCCAATGTTACAGGTCCACTCACATCATTTAGAAGCTGTCACTCTAGTCCCAGGACCCACCATCAGGGTTCTGGAGCTGTCGTTCCGCTCACGGGGAGCTGTCATTCCACTGCCTCAAGAAGCAGCCGCTCCAGCCCCAGGAACCACCGTCAGGGTTCTGGGGCCTATGTTACAGGCAGGGAGGGCTGTCTATCCATGTCATCTAGAGTTGGGGTGGAGGCAGCTGCCAAGTCCATCGGCAGCTGCAGTACATGGAGGATGGTGTGGCTTTCAACTGAAAGCCATGTGCATGTTGCGGGAAATGATTGCGCTCGATGGGCAGCCCTTCTTGGTGGTCGGGGACATGGGGTTTAGGTGCCTGATTGGCTTCCTGACCCCCCCAGTTTAAGCTGCCCTCACACACCACCCTGAGTCAGGCTGCCTGGCAGCCTGCAACGCCTGGCCAAGCAAGGGTGCCAGCCACTGAACCCTGGCTGGGCCTCTGCCACTGCTCCACCTATGCCTGGCAGCCTGCAATGCCTGGCCATAGAACAAGCAAAACTGGAGGCCTGCCAGCATGCAATGCCCAGCTGAGTAGGGGTTCCAGCCACCAAACTGGCCAAGTAGGGGTGCCGGTCACCAAGCCCTGGCCGGGCCTCTGCCGCTGCTCCACTGATGCCAGTCTGCAATGCCTGGCCAAGTAGGGGTGCTGGCAACCAAGCTCTGGCCGGGCCTCTGCCACTACACCACTGATGCCAGCCTGCAATGCCCTACCAAGTAGGGGTGCCAGCCACCAATCCCTGGCCAGGCCTCTGCCGCCGCTCCACCGATGCCAGCGTGCAATGCCCTGCCCCCTATGGGTGCCAGCGACCAAACACCAAGCCTTCCCAGCCTCTGCTGATTCTGCCGCTGGGTCTCAGATGGCCAGCTCTGGTGCCACGGGCACCCCCAGGGGCCAAGCACTGAGCTTGCCTGCCTGGGCAACCCGGGGTGCCAAGCACCAAGTCTTCCTGGTCTCTGCTGCTGCTGCTGCTGGGTCTCAGATGGCCAGCCCTGGTACCACGGGCACCCTCAGGGGCCAAGCACCGAGCTTGCCTGCCCGGGCAACCCGGGGTGCCAAGCGCCAATCCTTCCTGGTCTTTGCTGCTGCTGGGTCTCCAATGGCCTGCCATGCTGCCACCTGCACCCCTGGGAGGGATCCCTGGAGCAAACCTCCCGGCGGCGCTAAACTTTCCGAACGTTTGGGGGGGTCCGAACTCCACTGCCCCGAACCCACAAACCCAAACTAAGTTTTTAGTCTGAACGGCCGAACATCCGAACTCCGTCCTGTTCACACATCCCTAGTCAGAATTTGGGGTTGAGGAGGCCCGGTCTTGTCCAGTTTACTTGGATCAACTTCAATTAATCTCTCCCACTGATGTGGAGGACGTGCTTGCAGGGGTGTAGGTGACCAGTTGTGAATTAGATCCATGGCTATCCTGGCTGGTGAAAGCCTCGCTATGAAGAAAGGCTGGATAGGTTGGGGCTCTTCAGCTTGGAGAAGAGATGACTGAGAAGGGATATGATAGAAGTTTATAAAATCATAAGTGGTGTGGAAGGTGTTGATAGGGAATGGTTATTTACCCTATCGGATAGTACTAGGACTAGGGGACACTCCATGAAACTAAGGGGTAGTAGATTTAAAGCAAATAAAAGAAAGTTTGTTTTTTTCACTCAATGCACAATTAAGTTGTGGAATTTGTTTCCAGAAGACGTGGTCAAGGTCAGTAGTATAACTGGGTTTAAGAAAGGATTGGACAAGTTTCTGGAGGACAGGTCCATTAACAGCTATTAGCCAGGTAGGTTTGGGGAATTTAACTTCTTACTGTTGGGAGCTGGGAGTGAACAACGGGGAATGGATTGCACCATTGTGACCTGTTGGGTACTTCTCCGGGTGATTGAGACTGGCCACTGTCAGAGACAGGTGCTGGGTTCGATGGACCATTGGTCTGACCCAGTATGGCACTTATTAGTTCTTATGAGACTAATAATCTTAATCCAGGTGTTGCTGAATGGGGTTGCCAATGCCTCATTTGGGGGGGGCAGGGTACCTGATGGCCACAAGACTATGGACATCCACCCCCTGTTCAAGAAACCATCTCTTGATGTTGACTCCCCTGCCAGCTATTGCCCTGTCTCTAGCCTCCCCTTTTTAGGGAAGGCTATTGAATGGGTGACCACCCAACCTTGCAACTCCGGGCACATCTCTATGCTATCAGTTTCCTGGACCAATGTCAGTCAGGTTTTCATCCTGGGCATGGTACTGAGGCTGCGCTCGTGGCCCTGGTTGACGATCTCTGCTTGGAAATTGACATGGGAAATTGTTAGATCTTTCAGTGGCCTTTGATATCATTGACCATGGAGTGTTGTTGACATGGCTGTGGGACCTGGCTGGGGTGCACAGGACTACTCTTGAGTGGTTCCTCTCATTCCTGGAAGAACCCAGAGAGTGGTGATGGGTAGTGGCTCATTGTCCCCTCAGGAAGTCCTTTGTGGGGTCACGCAGGGTTCCATCTTGTCCCTACTCCTGTTCAATGTGTATCTGAGGTCCCTGAGTGAGATCGTTCAGTGATCTGGAGTGAGGTGCCATCAATATGCTGATGACATCCAGCTCTGTCTCTCCTTTTCATCTGACCCAGGTCCTGCAGTCTTGGTGCTTATCCAGTGCCTGACTGCTATTGGGGACTGGATTAAGATGAGCTGATTGAAGTTGAATCCAGACAAGACAAAAGTTATGATGGTTGGCTGATCTTGTGGCCTGGGGGAAGTGGGAACCCCTGTTATTGCTAGGGTCACTCAGACTTGCAGCCTTGGGGTGCTCTTGGATCCACTGCTGTGCCTGGGTTGTTAGGTTGCGACTGTGGCCAGGAGCACTACCAACTTCATCTGGTGAGAAGGCTGCAACCCTTTTGTATTCAATTCGGATCTGGTCACCATCATCCATGCCTTCGTAACTTCAAGTCTAGATTACTGCAGTGTGCTCTACATGGGGCTGCCCTGGAAGACTGTTTGGAAGCTGCAGTTGGTGTGGAATGCAGTGGCCCACCTTCTGTTGGGGAGGGATCACCGGAGCACATTACACCGGTGCTCCAGAGTCTGCACTGGCTGCCAATAGCTTTCCAGGCACAATCAAGGTGTTGGTTTTAACCTATACAGCTCTAAATGATTTAGACCTCAGGTATCTAAAAAACGGCCTCTTTCCCTATGTCCCAGCATGATCTCTGAGGTTGGCTGAGAGCACCCTCTTGTGAGTGCCAACTGCCCATGAAGTTGCTACAATGAGGGCGTGTAGGGAAGCATTCTCGGTTGCTGCCACACAATTATGGAACTCCCTCCCCTTAGAAGTCCGCCTAAGCCTGAGCCTGTTTGTCTTCCAGAGGCCAGCATTGAAGAGTAGGTGCTTTATTGGCAACTGATTGCCATTGTTGAGATTGTTAGCTGGGTTGAATTTGTATGGTGGACAGAGGAATTTGTTTGGTGGAATTTGTATGGTGGATCAATTCAGCTGGCTTCTTGAGCCAGTTTTCTTGATTTTTGGTTTGGGCTCTTCTTAACAAATTAAGATCTTGGACCTGCTTAAGGAACCAAGAGTGTGATCATCTAGTCATACTTACATGGTCAAAAAAGGGGATGGAAACAATAGTTTTCCTTTTTACAATGAGAAATTTCATCAAAATTTTGAACCATTTTGACCACCTCCGTTTTTTCATTTTGTATTTTGGTGTCACTATAATGCACTGGACAGTGTTTAAAAACAATGAACACATAGGGTGCCTTCACATGGACAGCACCCATGGCTCTCCCGGGTGGGCCCGTCTGTGAAAAGGCAGCCGCCAGATGTGCGACCGGAGCAGAAGTGGAGCTCCAGCCCCACTAGTGGTGCTCCAGGACATCCTGGATCACCACCAGCAGAGTGGGTCACAGAAACTTGAGGCACCAGCCAGAGGAGTGGTCTGTTACTCAGTGGATGGCTGCTGAAGCCCGAGTCCTGGCTGGGGGTTGCCCCAGGCAATGCCATAGAGCTGCAGGTGGCAGCCTAGAGTGATGGCCGATCTGCCCACAGCTCTTTGGTGTGGGGGAGGGGGCTGCCGTGCAGGTGGATTGCGGGCTGCAGCAGCTGCTGTGTTCAGTTAAAACAGACCCAGGCATGGCTGCCAATGGGAAGATGTGGATGTGTCTTTCCCCGGACTTGCTTCGGGGTTGAGCACCCATGCATCCGTTTAAAGATTCCCATAGTCCTTGCCCCAGACAGATTGCAATGTAAATATGAGTGATTATAAAGCATTGAGCCAGTCTATGTTATTGTGCAGACTGCAGAAAGATGTGATGAAAGACGAATTAAGGAGAGGAAGTTGGCTGGATGGCATAATTCATACTTAGTCATTTTAATTCATGTATATATCCAGACCTGTGATGCTAGCTTTTGTGGCACTTTAATCCACTCCTAATGCGCTTCTAATAATGTCAAAAAAGGTAGTTGTACTGCTTGAATAACTGCACTCACATCTTTAATACTGGTCTGGACCTCTGGCCTGAACAGCATGGACAGATTCAAAGTGCTCAGTACTTTGTGGAAGGTGGGCAATGCCTGGCAGTAGTTGTTCTAGAAAAGAAAAGGCTTCAAAATCTAATCCTATCAGAAATAAGACAACACAACATTAATGCTTAGGGATGAAGCTTTCTCCTCTCAGTAACTGAATGTTGTCCTCAGCAGACGGCCAGTAAAGAGCCAGTTACAGCTGATCACCCACTGAGGCAAACTGTATGGAACACTCCAGAAAAAAAACGTGCATTAAATGATCTGTTCCATTGAAAGGATAAAGAAGTGTGGCTCAGCAAAAAGCTGTGGCATTATGAACAGGGAGGAAAACAAGGAAGCTTCTTGCCACGCAACTGTGCTCCTAGCAATCCAAAAGGCTTATCCCTAGTATTACATTACCAGATGCTCAGGTTTGTACGAATCCATTAGCTATTACAGCTGCATTCCATAGGTTTTATAGGAAGTTCTACAGCTGCGAATCCAATGTGTCTCCTGAAGTGATGACTGACTTTGGAGATTATCACTAGTCTACTCTCTCCTGCACCGCAGGATGGAACCTCCCCAAAGGCCTCATATTACTGGAGGAGATCCAGAATCATCTCCGACTGTTTAATCCTAGAAGGATTAAGGCAGGGAGAGTTTTTTCCATTGGGCTCTGAGCATCCCCACCCCTCAGATGCTCCCTGCTTTCCAGGTGTGTGAGGGCCAAACACAACAGTTACGTTTGCTGCTTCCTAAAACAGTCCTTTCATCAATAACAAAGTTATCTTATTAATAATATCATGCAACGTGCTTAAAGTACACACCTCTTTCCTTGATTAGTGAAGAGACACAAGTTAATGTGTTGGCTAGGTCTCTAGAAAATTCAGTTGTATGGCAATTTCTATTACATGCTGTAAGGGAATAGAAAGAAACATTTTCCTTTCCATTTCTGAATATTTTGGAAGCACAAGTACTATGATAATATAGGCACAGCTACCAAGATTTAGAAGAGGGAGGAGAAGAAACATGGAATAAAACCTTCCCTCAGCTGTGCTAAATGTTGCTAATTTCCATCTCTGAATCTAGCCCTGATTTTTTTTCTTTTCAGAAAATTAACAGCCTAAAATCCATAAGTCTGCTGCTTGAGTTGCAAAGTACCTCTGTGTTGTAGTCAGGGTCCCATTTTCACTGCATTTTCCCCATTGGCGGTAATAGCGAGAGCACAATCAGCACAGGTCCCTGGTTGTAGTAGAAAAATGCAGAGCTGCTAATAGTGAGTCAAATATCCTTTCACTTTTTTAACACAGTATTTGACTTAAAACAAATTATTGTATTAATGTAAAAAGCCAGAGGTGATTACAGGTATACTCGTTTGGTAATAATCTTTTAAGGGCATTTTCACACAAGACACTCTCCACCCACCCTCCCACCCACTATACAAACATGTTACAGGGCACCCATAGGGCAACACTGCAGTCCTGCAACATGTATAATGGGTGGGGGTGGGGGTGGAGGGGAGTAGGTGAAGAGTGTCTTGTGTGAAAATGCCCTAAGTATTAATTAATCATCATTAAAGTACAATGAGATATCTGTGGATAGTCACAGGTTACCACATTTGCCGTTTATGGTAAGTGCCACTTACAGAATATGAATAATGTCAGGGCACTAAAATAAATAGACTGGCACACCACTGCACAAATGTACTCACACGTTTGAATTTTATCCTAATGTAGATCACAAATAATGTTTAGAAATAATGGCTGAGCCAAATGAAAACTTGGTTTTAAAGGATGCACTT
Organism: Sphenodon punctatus; assembly: GCA_003113815.1. Taxonomy (NCBI): domain Eukaryota; kingdom Metazoa; phylum Chordata; class Lepidosauria; order Sphenodontia; family Sphenodontidae; genus Sphenodon; species Sphenodon punctatus. The sequence continues at coordinate 2,424,110 of QEPC01008874.1, forward strand.
GCAATCAAATTATACAAGCTAGGTCTGCATTTGCCAAGAATGATGGATTTTTTATTCTTGTTCAACAATGGGGGTTTTCAGATGTGATGGTTTTTAGACGGTTTAACCCGCTTTAGCGCTGTCGTGACGGAATACGCCTGACCACTAGATGTTAGCATGGTCTGGCTCCCGATCATGGTTAGGGCTGGCCTGGGCTGTGACTCAGGGAAATCCTGGCTAGGGCTGGCCTGAGGCTAGCTGCCACCACGGTCAGGCCCAGAATAAAACAGGCTTTCATGTCTGAAAGCCTGCTTTACTTACCATGGTCCAGAGTGGTGGTGGTGGTGGTGGTGGTGGGGGCAGGTACCATGGTAGCCTCCATTGGCCACCATAGCTGCTACCATCAGCTAGGGGGATGGGTTGGGCTACTGCATGCAGCATGGGGGTGGGGCTCGGCTGCTACCGCAGCACAGGAATGGGGCTGGGTGGATACATGTCCGTGCGTCTCCCCATGCCCTCTTTGGCCCAGCCACCATCACATTTGCTTGGCGTCTGGGCAGATTCCCTACTGGAGAGATGGCTCCTGCCACCGCCAGGGTATGTCTGTGGCGGCAGTGGGAGTCGTCACTTGTGTTTTCACCCAGAGTTTCTGTGGGACAGTCTTATAAAGCTATATTTAATATAAACATATACAAACATAACAGCTATATTTATTAAGTACCATTATAATACATTTACAAAGACTAACTAAGAACTGAAAGTACCTATTCCCTAGCTCTAACTCACATAACTGACCTGACTTACTCCTAGTTCTAACTGAGTTAAGAGACAATTCCTTTGTAAGAGCTCCCATTTCTTAAAAGTATATAATTAGATACAGTTTTGTTTGGAAGGAGCTGAGTGACAGACGTGCATATTCTGACCTATACTATAATGAATAAGAACCATGACAAAAATCACACCTTTCCCCTTTCCAGAGCAGACTGAAACTCAGTCCTGATAAGACGGAGGTAATGGTGGTGGGTAGGGCGAAGGAAGTGTCGGCTCCCCTCATAGAGAGGGTCCACCCTCCCATAGCCCAGCAGGTTCAGAGTCTGGGAGTATTGTTGGACTCAGATCTCCGTCTGGATCGGCAGGTGGAGGCAGTGGCTAAAGCTGCCTTCCTCCATCTGTATCTGGTGCGGAGGCTTTGTCCATATGTTTCCAGACCCGACCTGGCCACCATTATCCATGCCTTCATTACCTCGAGGCTGGACTACTGCAACGCGCTCTACGTAGGGCTTCTCTTGACGCTGGTTCAGAGGCGGCAGCTAGTGCAGAGCGCGGCAGCTTGTCTCCTTATGGGGACGAGCCGATGGGACCACATCACCCCCGTGCTCTGTGCGCTGCACTGGCTGCCTTATAGTGTACTGAGCCAGATTCAAGGTGTTGGTTTTGGCCTATAAGGCCCTATACGGTCTTGGCCCTTCATACCTCAGGGACCGCCTCACCCTCCGCGCCTCAGAACGACCCCTTCGGTCCGCCGGGAGCGCCTTCTTGGAGATCCCCCATGTTAAACGAGGGGCCACAATGGAGAGGGAGTTCTCGGTGGCCGTACTGTGATTATGGAACTCCCTCCTGGAGGAAGCCCATCTGGCCCCAAGTTTGTTGGCCTTCTGCCGGGGCTGCAAGACTTGACTGCTCTCCTAGGCCTTCGGAGGAGGGGTGGGGGATAGTTATGTCTTTTAGATGGGTTTTTAAATGTTTTTATCTTTGCTGTGTTTTATTGTTGTTTTATTTATTGTTTTTGTTGTACACCGCCCCAAGATGCCATGGGCATGAGGGGGCGGCTGAGAAATATAAACAAATAAATATAAAATAAATATTTTTAATCATGCTCTATCACCTTCAGAACACCTTTATTTCTATTTTGATTAACCTCTAACCGTTGTTTGGCCTAAGTAAAGTTTTCGTGAAATTTGTCTAACCTCAGCAAAAAGCTACTGATTTTTTAAAATTCTCTTCAGACATTTTTTAGCTTTTTTCTTTTGTTTTTTGCTTTTACTATAGTAAAGATACTATTGACGTGTGTTTAACTTGGGTCCATTTTTGAATTAACTTGACTTGTGCAATTCATTTGTTTTGGGGTTCGGTCAGTCATCATGGTTGGTTATTGAAATTTTATTTATTTATTTATTTATTTATTAAATAAAATTAAACTTTATTTAATTTTATTTAAAGAAAATTATTATTTTATTTATAAATTCATTTGTACTCCACCCCTGTCACCAAACGGTGACTCGGGGTGGCTAACAATAAAACAACAGTAAAACACAAATATATAAAATATAAATAACAATTCATCTTACATAGTCCTGGTTTGTATAAAAATATCACCCCAACCCAGAAACCCAACTAACCCACTCCACCGTCTTCCCTGCCAAACACCTGACGGAAAAGCCAGATCTTACAGTGCTGGTGGAAAGTAAGGAGATCTGAGCCGAGGCAAAGCTCCACCAGGAGCGCATTCCACAGCGATAAGGCAGTCGCCGAGAACACCCCACTGTCGGTCTGAACCCGCTGAAAACGCGAGACCTCCAGGAGGGCGCCCTGGATAACTGCAGGGGCCGCACCGGGATCCAGGGAGTGAGGTGGTCCCTCAGGTAAGCGGGACCCAGGCCGTGTAGAGCTTTATAAGTCAAAACCAGCACCTTGAATCCGGCCTGGAAGACAATTGGCAGTCAGTACAATGCTTGGAGCACCGGTTTAATGTGCTTTCTGCCACCCATCCCAGTAAGTAGATGGGCTGCCACATTTTGCACCAGCTGCAGCTTCCGGACTGTCACTATGGGCAGCCCCACATTGAGTGCAGTACAGTAGTCCAGCCTTGAGATGATGAATGCGTGGGTGACAATAGCGAGATCAGTGTCCGAGACATATGGGTAGAGCCGCTTCACCAGATGTAACTGGCAAAAGGCACCCCTGGCCACAGGCGACACCTGCTGATCCAGGCACAGCTGTGAATCCAGGAGCACGCCCAGACTCCACATGCAAGGGACCAAGGGAGGGTGGATCCCCTCCAATAATGGGGGCTTCCCTCTAGGGATGGGCGAACGCGGTTCGGTAGTTCGGTGTTCGGCCCGAACTCGGCTTGTTCGGACAACCGAACATGAACACGAACACGAACACACCGAACGTAAACGAACACCGAACAACGAAATGGCGAACACACCGAATGGAACCGAACACCGAACGACGAAAATGGCGAACACACTGAATGGAACCGAACACCGAATGACAAAATGGCCGAACAGTTCATTCAATTTGAATCACGTTCGGTTGTGTTCGGGTGGCTAAAACATGGTCTTCTGTCAGGTCACTGGAAGGCCAAATGTAGCAGGGAGGGGGAAGTCATTTGACTCAGCTAGGAGCAGACTTCCAGGCACCAGGGGTGG
>QEPC01008874.1:2435645-2454587 GCA_003113815.1 Sphenodon punctatus
CACACCACAGTCACCGCAACAACACACACCAACCCACCCAAACACACAGCACAGCCAAAACCAACACAACAATCGCCAAAACACACTACACAAGCAGCCACCGAAACAAACACACACCCTCTCACCTCACTTGCACACACGCACACGAATTTCCGGCGTGACACCGATTTTAGGACTTCCTGCGATCTCGCGATATTTCTGGCCGAAGGCCGAACGCGAACGCGCGAACCACCCGAACACCGAGCGACCGAACACGAACGCACAACCCAATGGCGAACGAACCGAACGTCCGAACACGAACGCACAACCCGATCGCGAACAAACCGAACGCCCGACCACAAACGCACGATCTGCCCGAACAACCGAACACGAACGGCCGAACACGAATGCTACCGAACCAAACGGGCGAACACGAACGCGCGATACGACCGAACGACCGAACACGAACACACGAACCGAACGCAGCCGAACCGAACGGCCGAACACGAACCGCGATCTGTTCGCCCATGCCTACTTCCCTCTCCTCCAGATCTCTGACCCCGCCCATTAGCATCACCTCTGTCTTGTTGGGACTGAGTTTTAATCAGCTTGTCCTCATCCAATTCCCCACAGCAGCCAAACACTAGAACAGCAATGAGACTGCAGGGCCTGGGTCAGCTGAAAAGCAGAGCTACAGCTGGGTATTGTCAGCATATTGGTGACAGCAAACCTCCCAGCTGCGAATGTCCTCCCTGAGCGGTTGCATATATACATTGGGGACAGAATAGAACCCTGCGGGACCCCACATAGGAGGTCCCCAGGGGACGATGAACAGCCCCCTATCACCACCCGCTGAGATCTCTCTGTGAGGTTCCGGATCAGTTCTGGAATGTTCTGGGGGATGTGGATCTAATCTTCCTTCATTTTTTGCCTTGTAGTGATACCATAAGGAGCTTAAATATTTTATTATAAAGTTACTATGGCCAATAATGTGGAATATTTTAATGAATTCATTTAAGCTATATAGGGTGCGGCCCTGTCCTCATTTAAATCAATGGATTAGCTTCCATTGACTTCAGAGTGCAATTCCTTAGCCATTAAATGTCTACAAAAAGAAAGGGCACCAGTTTTCCTTCAGGCAAACAGAGTCAGATCCTCTTTCCTGCCAAATCTCTTTGTACAACTCCAGTGGCACAAAGGGGACACAAGGATACCCTCGTTAAACTCTATTTTAATATGTCTGTTTGCTGCAGGAGTGGGTGGAAAACTAAGGGGTAGAGGAAATGTATCCCCTCTGAATGTGGGAGGCAAAGGACAATCCCTCATTAATTTGATTTCTGCATTCATGACTCCTGCACCATTGGCATCGCCACCACCAAAGGGGGCCAAAATTAAGGAGAAGACCTGCCCCCTCTGCTTCCCACTGGTATTTGAATATCCAGGAAGCTGGGTAAGTGGGCGGAGCTGTGGTCATTTTGAAGGAATTGCAGGGGGATAGCTAGGCTGGAATGGGCCCAGGTGCAAAAAGTGGTCTCCCCCTGCCACCCTGTTACCATTCTTTCCCCTGTCCCACCCCCTCCTCTTTCTTCAACACAGCACCTCTCCCTAACTCTGCTTGCTGTGCCTGAGGCCTGGAGGTTGCGGCTATGCTGTCTGCCTCATCCCGCTGCTGGTGCTTGCTCTGTCCTGTGTTACCTGCCAAGTGGGTTCCAAATGCATATTCTCTCTTCTCTTTTGACTCTTGTTACTGAACTGACTGTATGGCTAAGACATTGGACTTGATCTTGGAAGACCAGGTTTCATATGGATTCTTAGCCATGAACTCACTGGGTGGTCTTGGGCAAATCATTCTATCCTAGCCTTTGTTCCCCATCTGTAAAATGGGAATAATCTCATAGGGTTGTTGTGAGGATGAATTAGCTAAGGATTGTACATTACTTCATTTTATGCTGAGAGTGCTACACAAGTGATAAATTGATAATACAAATGAGTTGGAAATATGGGAATTTCATCATCATTTATTGTCCCATCATTTGGGTCCCCAGTACAGAAAAACAGTTTGACTTTGGTTTTAAATCCATGCATGTCCCAATGCCATTTCTTACTACATTTTGTTTTCCTTCCCGTTCATCACATTAAGTGTCCCATCATTTATCACAGGTACTGTTGTTTTATATATGATTGGTAAAGTATGTTTTTTTTTTTTAAAAATGTAAAGCAAATTAAGTGTCTGATTCATGCTAACTGTGCAGCATTAATATGTTGGCAAGCAATTCACTAGTAAAAGAAACAAATTGTACTTGAAATAACACTTAAATTTAATTACCTCTATGAAAATTCATCGAGGCATTAATAGGAATGGTAGCACTAATTATTTTCTAGATGCTGTATGCTTTCTTAAAATTAGCATTAAATATATCAGTGCACAATAATAGGTAATTTAGAGATATTCTTCTACATCCTTCTGATTTCTAGAGGGATGAAATTCACTCTTGTGCAGAGAACTACCCTCAGGTCTAAACACCACTTAAGTTCCACTATAATCATTTATGACTGGAACTTCATCCATCCAGGTTTCCTGAAATAGGAGCACCTGGAATCTGTAGATGAATTTCATCCAATCTAAATAACTTAATTTGGTTTTTAATCCTGCAATATTCCAGGATAACAGAAGTAACCGAGCCAGGACTCTCTGTTGCTTACTTGATTGCGGATTTAATTGTCACCAAGAACTCTGTACATTCCCTCTCCTAAACAGACTTTTATTGATATTGCAGTATGATGTTGTCCATTCTCTATTTCTGTAATCGGAGGGGAATGAGTTTTTAAAACTTGTATTCCAGCTAGGGGTCTCCCAGTTGTTTTTCTTGTAGTTTCCTAGGGGACTTTCATATTGTAGTTAGCATCTTTCTTTTTAAAGAAGGTACGTTTTGGAAGACCTAGTACTTCAAGTGGGGGCTTCTTATCCTTTTATTTTTGACCACTTAAACCCATGGAGCCAATAAGGTATAACAGGCAGGATCACAAATCCTACGAGGTCACCCATACTGCTCTTCACAGTAATCTAATGTTGGGTAGGGTCCTGATTATACACATAACATTCACCTGTAACATGGACTTTCATCCTATTACATCACATATATGTAAGTGAGAAACCTTCACAGCAGAGTCAGACAGACCAGAGTACTTGCTAAGGATAGAATGACTTAGCACAATATGATGATCTTCTGAAATTTCCAGGTTTCCTCACCAAATTTAATTCAGCTCCATTTTGCGATCAATTGGGACTTGAGTTTGCAAACTCTTACAAGTACATCCACACTTTTCTTTATACGCCATGAGCAGTCCCACTGATACCAATTAAAATAAATTGGACAACTTATGTATATAAGTATTTGCATAATAAGACCCTTAAAAGGGGGAAGTGATTTAATTAACTGTTAGTAAACAGGGCTATTGGTTATTCTTTGGCCCCAATCTTGAAAACACTTTGATTTCAATGGAATTACATATAAGTGTTTGTGGGAACAGCAGCTGTTCCTTCCTACAAACACTTTTTTTGTAATTCACAGCACCTTGATCTGTTTGCACTGACCGACAAAATGTGTTCCACCTTAATATTCCCAGATCATGATGTTTATATGGTAAAGTTCTTTTATATTAAACTTAGTCCTAGATTTGCACTGTCCCCAAAAGAGGGCTGGGTTTAAAGGGCATGAGCCTGACTGTATCCATGGAGGGAAGAACAGAGTTATAAAATGTCAATCAGTTGTGAAAAACGACTATACTGTAACTTGCTATCCACAGCAAAGTTATCAAGAATAATGCATCTGTAAACTTGAACTCTTAATTTAAGAACGTTTCTTATGCTAAGCACATGTGAAGTATGACAAACAAATACGTTTTTCAGTATCTATTAAATTATGCCCTTGCTTGCTGTAGGTTATGGTACATTGTTTGTCTAAGATTCAGTAGACAAGTTCCATCTGACTTGATGACTTTTGTAGAATGGTGCAGAACTTGAACAAATAAACATGCCAATCTTTCAAATGGGCTTTATTTTTTCTTCAGCATCTATCATCCGTAATCACCCTTCCTGTTCTTGAGTGACTTGGCATTTCCTCTATTTAAAAAAACAAAAACAAAAACCAATAAAAAAAACCCAACAACCCTACAGGACAGAAATATATCACTAGGGCTGTTTCCAAAGTCTGGAGTAAAACCAGCTCAAGTTTAAAACTACATTAATATTTGGCCCTCTGCTCTCTTCACACAAAGTGACAAAACATTGCTGTGATTCTGCTTCTTCATATGCTTCTTAATTAATATGTCCCCCAAAGTCCCTTGTGTTTATGGTCCTTTCATAGCAGTAATCTGGACAGTAAACAATAACATGTTTAAAACTAAAATCAGTCCCATTTCTTAATGCACCCTTAATTGTGATCCTTTAAGCCAGGTTATAAAAGATCATGGGCTAGAATTATTATCTTAGGGCAGTGGTTGGGGAACTGTTTCCCTCTCAAGAGCCTTTTTGAAAATTAGTGCAAGCTCCAAGGATCACAGAGAATTGAGGGCTGAGGTGTTTAAGGAGTGTGTTCAGGAAGAGGAGGATCCAGATCATGGACCTGTCCCCTATCCGTGTGTGCATGCCCTTACCACTGATCCCTTACTCTGAGCTCAGTATTTCACTGCTTGTGGGGAGGTACTGAATCTGGTGGCCATGGCCACATCCAGAAACTGTAAAGTGCCAAATGAAAAACAAACTGTGGCCCGCACCCCTGTTTTAAGGGACTATTGCCCAGTTGTAGGCTATAATTAATTATTACTAATTTGAGTTGAAACAAATATCCATAACTTTGAGACTTCCTTCCCCTGGAGGTTCATAAAAATCTGTCTGAGCATTTTCTGGAAGCAATGTAAGACATTTTTTTTATCTGGCCAAGCATTTAGCAGGTGGGGATAAGTTCTTAGTAAGTAAATATCTATGGGTTTATTTTTATATTGTATATTTTTAATTTTATACCTATTTTATGTGTTGTTACCCACTCTGAACTCTTGTGTTAGGGTGAATTATAAATCAAAATAAATAATTGCTCTTTCCCCCTACTTTACACACACTTAACTTGGGTGAGTCAGAAACCAATGCCTGGACAGAACATTCCATTCCATCGGTAGTTCTAACTTCGATAGCATTACAGCACATTGGGTGAAAACAGACACGTGCTTTAACTCCACTTTAACTCTGCCTTAACACCGCTTTGACATTTCTTATGAATGTTACAGGGCTCAGGGCTCCATAGGGCACCAGTACAGTCTTGCAACATACATAAGAAATGTTAAAGCGGTGTTAAAGCAGAGATACATGCATGTTTGTTCTCATCCATTGTGAGTCAAAGGCATAAGGAGAAGGGTGGGTTACAAATGCAATATATAAATAAATAAATCCAGGACTGAGTCCCAGTGTTAGGTGCTACCAACCTCAACTGGGGCCTTGGGAGAGCATTCCCTAGTGTTAACCATGGTGTAGCAAAGGCTCAGTCACCTGGTGCAGTTTTGATTTGGGGTTGGGGCACAGCTGGAATGGGGAGTCAGGCCTGGGGGCAATGCTGCTTCTGCTGCTAGCACTACTCCTGTGGCGGCCCTTGCCTCTGCATTGCTCTGCTGATGCCATTCCTGAGGGAACTCCTCCTTCCACTGCCCTGGTGATGATCCTACCCCCTATCCATTCCAACTCCGGCCCATATCTTAACTCCCCCTTACCCTCCAGCTCTGGGCCCTGCTCTGTTTGCTCTGGGCTATACATACAAGCTGTAGATTAACATTTGGCTGACACTTGACATCTTTCTAAATGTAATGTTTAGAGCAATGTAACTCCCCGTGCTTTTGTATATTGCCTTGTTTGTATGTGCCCTCCTACCCGTCAATCCACCCAGCCAACACTTATCAAACTGTACTTGCTCACATATTTTAAACACACTTGAGGATATATAACTAAATGCCCCATCCCCCGCCCCCTCAATTATTTTTCCAGGAGCTCCTGCCCTTCCTCTCTTTTGTGTATGTCAGAGAGAAGGATACTGTCCAGGCAGACACCCTCCTCCCCCATGTGTATTGCAAAGTGGTGATTTTCTTGATGGGGAACCAATATGAACTCTAGGAAACCACAGAGCTCCAACCCTGCACTGCAGCTATATTCAAAATTCCACGAGAAAATCCTATGGATTCCCCAATATCCCTATAGTCCTTGAGCCAGGTGTCATAATTTTGGCCATTGGTACCATCTAGGGGGATGAATGCTTATAGTGATTTTTTGGCACGGTCTATACCCCTAGAGATGGGGAATAGGTGATAGCATTGCAGCACTTGTAGCTTTATGTGTATAACCAGTTTTTAAAAACCCTACTCCTCTTTATTTTGTGATGGTTTTATTAGTTGAAATGCTTGTAAAAAATATTTGTAAAGGTAGGAAGGTGAAAATTTTGTGATAAGGTAACTAGATATGTAGCCTTGACTCTGCAATAAACAAAATGAAAACATGTTAAAGTTAGTAAGGGTGAAAGGCATCTTTTATTCTTTGTATAAATTAAAGCTACTTTCAAGATTACATTTATGTGCAGACTTTTAAAACAAGAGCAGATTTGTTTCCTTACAGTTCAAATTCACATAATAATCCACAATATATAACACTATTACAAAAACCTTTACATTTTAGTTGTAAAAGAAGTAGGTTTGGTTTCTATGTGCTCAGCTGAAGTGGTATTAAATGTTCATGTTACATTAATAATCATAATAATCATCCAGCTCTTCCTCAGCTACACTTTCACCATAGTCTGAACTTGTTGCCTGGTTGTCACAGTCTTGGAGTCAGCACTTATCAGTGCCCCTGAGTTAGGGGTGTGCATGTCATTTTTGTTATTACAATAATGATAATGAAAATTGTTGTTTTCATTATTGTTATTGCAATAATGAAAACGACAAATAATAATAATGAAAAAAGAAATGAAAACATTTTGTTTTTGAAATAAAAGGGAAAAACTGAAACACATATTTCTGGCTATAACTTTTTTGTTTCTTGTGATGAAACATGGGGAGATTGTACCCTAAATGGAGGGCACTATATGTACCAATTTTCAAAATGTTTAGATAAAGGGAACCAATTGTAGAAGCAGTTGAATGTTGTGATTTTAAGAAAAGTTTCATACACATTCATGGCTACAACTTCTTTATCTTCCATCCAGTTTGCATGAAAACTGTGAATATTATGTCCCTCCACAAGAGTAACATTCCTTCCAATTTTCAGAAAGATTGGATAAAGGACCCTGATGGTATAAGACATTAACATGAAAATACATTTCCAGCTGTAACATTTTTATATTCCATCCTGTTTACAGGACATTTGGTAGAAATGTATCACATACCTCATCTCTGCCAAACTATAGGACTATTTGATAAAGGAACACAATTTTATAAGCAATTGAAGTTGTCCCCTTGAAGACCATTATTCAGATAAATAGCAGTACATGCAGTGCCAGTCAGAGGCAGGCACCTGGCATGACAGGGGGAGGGAGGCTGTAGGAGGGAGGATGTGGATCAACCCAAAAGACTGACAGACACATTCACTGGCCAATTACTGCATGCTTCCAGCTTTACTAACATTTGCCATTCACTGTAGCAAAGAGCACCTTCTCCCACAGCTTCCCTGTATACTCTGCTGTCTTCCATTCATTGACTAGGAACATGAAACAACTGGTTCTGTTGTTGACCTGACTCAGAAATTTTCTCCACTGTCTCACAATCTGTGAGGCTGTGATACTCTGCAGCTTATGTACAGACTCTTCCCCTCTTACTGATCTTTCACTGTTCTTGATGGAGATCTCCTGGTATGTGTCAAACACTACATCAATCTATTGACTCTGGCCTCCATCCCTCAGTGCCATAGACAAGACTGATTTGATCAACTATCCAAAAGTAACTACATCACTTTTTACCTTCTGGACCAGGCTCATTCCATCAATAATAGTTGCAGTATTTTTGATAGCCCCTCTATTGCTGTCACATTCTTTTTCAAGAAGGTAGCTAAAATGGCTTTGTTTGTCTCTCTTAGTAACTCTTCTGGTGTTGACAAGGCCCATGACAAAGGTCCCAAGGGATACGAAATAGGGATGTGCACCAGGCCTCCATATTGTTTTTGTTATTTAAAAATGTCATTTTTGTTATCATTATTAATGACAATGTCATTTTTGTTATCGTTATCATTGTCAGTATTGGTATCATTATTGGTACCGTTTCAAACGAAGATTTTATTTTTGGTATCGGTATCGTTATTGGTATCGATTCCCATGCATTGCTACTATCTATCTAGATCAAAGGGAGACAGAGGAAGGGAAAAAGAAAACTATCTATTATCTAATTGGTTATATATATAACTATTCTAATCTAATCCATATGTCTATAAAATCTATCTATCTATCTATCTATCTATCTATCTATCTATCTATCTATCTATCTATCTATCTATCTATCTAATGTACAGGGGGAGAAGGGCAGGGAAAGGGAGAAGGTAAAATGTAGGGCTAGGGAGGATTTTTTGTGTGCAAGCACCACAGTTCTGTAAACGCAACCTGACAAGCCGAGCTCTCACAGAGCGGAGAGAAAAAGCCTGGCCCTCCCATTATAAAGGGTTGCAGTGCCCTCCCCAAGAGCCCCTCTGATTGGTTGTGGGAGGCAGCAGGCATTGAGCAATCACAGAGTGTCATGAGACTGCTGGGGCCTGCTTGCGCTGCTCATTGGCCAGCGATACATCCATCAGATACTGCTGAGCTGCTCGTCCCTCCCTACACAGGCACAGTTCAAGAGTTCAACCCTGTTTAGGGTTCCAAGATGTCTGCTCCCTCCTCCCCTCTCCACATTTCCCCTCCAAAACCCAACAGCCACAACACTAATAATAATGACAACGATAATGACATTATTTTCGTTATTGTTATCATTATTCTTGGTTGTCATTTTTGTTATCATTATTCTCAGTTGTCGTTTTCGTTATAGCAATAACAAAAATGAAAATGACAATTTTTGTTATTATTATTGTAATAACGAAAATGACATGCACACCCCTAATGGGAAAGGATATCCATAATCTGGAGATTCTGCCCTTGTGCCAACACAATGATGCAACCAAACAGTGACCTGTCTGCTTTCAAAATGATTGCCCTCCCACTGGACTTCACTTCCTCCTTCTTGCACATGTTGCTGAATGTTTTCAGCTTGTTCATTTTTGTTGGGTCTTGAAATTTCTTCGTGGGTGGGTTATTCTCTAGTCTCTCATCCTTGAAGGTGGCATAACTTTGCTCACCAATCTCAAATGCTTTCATCAAGTCAGAGGCAATGTCCTGAGGAGCTGCCTTCGCACTTGAGATGCTAATGATATCCTGGTTTTCAGCAAATGGGTTTACCCAGCTTTGTAGGATGCTCACAACTGCTAATACAGCTTCTTAATCTGTTTCAACTCTTGGCCCTTGTAGATCGGTATGTTGAAGATCTGTTTTGTTTGCTTGAACCATATCTCTCAATTGCCCCAGGAATGTACTCCAATGTTCAGCTGCACTATAGTACCTTTTTACAGCACCAGGCTTCAGGCTGAACTGTCCTGTGCCCCCTGGAGTGTGTGGGTGTCTTTGTTCATGGTTACTTCAGTGGTTTGATCAACAGGGATGCGCCCAAAGGAATTGTTGCCAGAGGTCTGAACAGAGAAGCTGCCATTTTCGAAGGCTTTGTACATATCTGGATGTTCCTCTGCCAGACTGGTAATTTGTGCATAGTAGGCTGGCAGGTGTCTGGCATAGTTTATCTTGTCATAGGCAAAGCACCATGGGATCATTGATCTGATGGCATGGAGGTGCAATTCCCAATTCCCCCTTGCGAGAAGCACACAGAAGGCCAAGCAACACATCTTCTACTTTGTCCAAGTACAACATTCACAATGCCGACAGTTCTTTGTTGTCATGGTGAAGATGTTCTAAGAAGTATTTCCAAGGGTTCCTCAACTCTGGGTGATTTCAGACGTTACGAGATCACGCTGAACCACACTGAACCACGCTGAACCCCCCCGCGGGGCCAAAGGGCCCTGAACGTCTGAACGGCGCGTGCCAGATGTTCATCACGGTCAATACCCACATGGGGTCAGTTTCAACCACGCTTCCCGGGCTAGCCGGGGGAAGGTCCCGGGAAGCGTGGTCAAACCAACCCCCACAGAGAACCAAGGAAAAGTAACGTCTGGACGGCAATCCCCCAGCGGAACCAAAAAAAGAGAGCCGCGGCTGGGGACGAGGCACGCAGCGTCGCTGCCAGGCAACCAGCACCAACACAAACACCGGAGGGAGATTTAAAGCGAGAGCAGCAGCAAGCAAGCGTGGCGGGATGGAGCGAGGAGGGAAGCGGAAGAGAGCGGAGGCACAGACAGCGACAGCGGCGGGACAGGAGGCGGAGGAGGTGCAGCCAGGCCCAGCGATGCAGGCGGAGGAGGCACAGGCGCAGGAAGGGCGCACACGGGAGCACCCGACCAGGGAGGCGCCCCGGGAACAACACCCACAGCTGAAGCCGGGTCGCGCCGCCCCGGGGACAGCGGCCGGAACGGGCCCACAGGAGGCACCCAGGAAAAGGGTAAGGGCACCCAACTGGAGGGGAACAGGGGGCACGGGTGAACCCCCTGTGGGGGGGGCCGGGGGGACCCCGGGCGGAAGGCAGGGGGGCAGGGGGCCCCCGGGAGGGGCCACACCCCCACCCAGCAACCACTCACCCCCTTTCCCCCCCCAGACACGAAAGTCGGCCCGGGCGGACGAGCCCCAGGACGAGGCCGGCCCCGCGCGCCCGGAGGCGCACCCCCAGGAGGAGGTGGAGGAGGAGCAGGTGCAGGTGCAGCAAGAGCTGGACCAGGAGGAGGAAGAGCAGGGGCCCAGCCGGAGGAAGGCCTACCACAGAGGGGGCCAGTGGGGCCTCCAGGAGACCCGGGACTTCATCCGGATATGGGGGACCCTCGAGTACCAGCTGGAGCTCGCAATCAACCAGCGGAACGAGCACGTCTACCGGGACATCGTGCGCGACATGGAGGCGGCGGGGCACGAGCGCACAGTCAACCAGTGTCGCTCCAAGGCCAAGGAGCTCAAGAGGGGGTACAAGGCCCTCAAGGACAACAACAGCCGCTCCGGGCACGGGGCCCGCACCGCCCCCTACTACGATGCCCTGGACCGCATCCTTCACATGAAGGGCTCCATAGTTGCCCCACGCCTCGTGGGCAGCGCTGTGGTCCAGGGCAGGGAGCGGGCCGAGGTACCCCCTCCCCTCGCCGCCCGCCCGGTAGACACGAGCTCAGGGGACCCCCACCCCCAGGAGGACCACCCGGGACCCGCAGAAGCCCCAAGGCCCCCCCCCAGCAGCAGCCCGGAGACATCCCAACGCCGGGCCGGCCAGGCGGAGTCGGAGGTCGGCACCTTCACCACCCTCAGCCAGTGGTCCCAGGGGGAGCACTCCCAGGGTGAGGCGCCGGGCTCCGAAGGCTCGGAGACGGACATAGAGGGTAAGCGGGCCCCCAGGGCAGGGGGGGGCACGACCAGGGGGCCGGTGGCAGGGGCGGGGGTGGGGGCCCTGCTGCAGGGGCCACAACCAGCCCCCTTCACCCGCTCCCCCCTCTCCCGCCCGCAGGACATGGGGAGCCCCAGGACCGGGCCAGCGAGACGGTGCAGGCCCCCGCGGAGGGCACAGGAGAGCAGGTGCCGGACCCAGGTAAGGCGGGAGGGCTGGGATGGCGGGAGGGCCCCCCGGGCGCCAGCCCAGGGGGGCCTCCGGCCTCAGTGGGGGAGGGGGGGCAGGGGGCCCCGGGACCCGACCCCGCTAGGGGACAGGGCCCTGCACTGACCCACCCGCCCATTTCCACAGGGCAGCCCCCGCGCGCGGCGCCTCCGCCGGCCGCGGCCCCAGCCCAGCGGATGCGGGAGTACCGGGCGCGGGTCCGCAGGCGCAGGGAGGAGCAAGCGGAGGACATCGTCCGCAGGGCGGAGGAACAGGGGGAGCGCATGATCGCCTCCGTGGACCGCATGGAGGCGGCCATAGAGCGGTCCATGGAGAAGGCCCTGGAGACAGACCGCCGGCTGGAGGCGGAGGTGCGCCTGGAGCGGAGGCGGGAGCGCCGGGAGCACCAGCGGCAGCAGGGGCTGCTCAGGGGCCTCCGGCAGGACATACAGGGCATGGTGCGGGAGCACAGTGCAAAGATGGACAGGTCCCACGACATTGGGACCTCCCTGCTCCTGCATGCGGGCACCATGTGTGCCTACGTGATGGCCGGCGCACCTCCGGGCGCCCTGCCCGCCCAGGTCCCCATGCCGGGCCCCTCGGCGCCCCCGGGCCCAGCCCTGCCGCCCCTGGCGCCCCCCCGGCCCCAGGGCCCTCGCATGCGCCTCCCAGTGCCCCCGGGCCTCCGGAGGGTCCAGCCCCCCCGGGGCGCGACCGGGGCACCGGGCACAGCTGCCCATCCGCCGCCCGGCCCCCTGCCGGGGCCGGGACCGGCCCAGGACACGGCAGGGGACACGGACAGTGGGGGGGAGGGGAGCTCCCAGAGCTCGGTGGGCCCAAGCGGCCGCACGAGGGGTCGGCCCAGGAAACGCGGGGGGATGGTGGGAAGGGGGGGGAGGGGGAGGGCCACATGAGGGCGGGTGGTGGACGGGGTCACGGGCACGGGGGTGGGGAGGGGGCACAGGGTGATTGTGTGAACTGTGTGGGCAATAAAGTGTTGTAAAGAGACAGTTGTCCCCGGCCCGTTTGTGGGGGGGACAGGGCTGTGGGACCGCGTGTACAGGGGCATTGGCACGGAACGGGGGGTGGGGCCCCCAGGGGCGGGAAGGCCCTCACAGAGGGCCCCCCCGGGCGATGTGGGTTGCAAGGGCGTTCCGGATCCTTTTGGCATACCGGTACTCCCGGGGGTTCCCTGCGTTCACGTACAGGGGAACAGGACCGGGGGGCCGGTGGGGCTCGGGGTACTCCAGGGCCGCCCCCTCGGTCTCGCACACATTGTGCAGAACGCAGCAGGCACCGATCACCAGGGCGGAGGTGGGGACGGTGAAGTCCAGGCGGCCAGCTATACTCCTCCAGCGCTGCTTCAGGGCCCCGAAGGCACGCTCCACCACGGTCCGGCTCGCACACAGGCGGGTATTGTATACCTGCTCCGCAGGGGTGCTCGGGACAGGGTAGACCTTCATCAGCCAGCGGGTCAGGGGGTAGGCGGGGTCCCCCAGGATGCAGGGGGGCATGGGAACCCCCTCGATCCACCTCATGCCCATGTCCGCGAAGTCCCCCCGGTACATGCGGGCATAGAAGGGGGAGATGGTCATGATCCTGGCGTCGTGACTCCGGCCGGAGTTGCCCGTGTAGATGTCTATGAAGCGGGCCCGGTGGTCCACCACCCCCTGCAGGTGCAGGGAGTAGTATCCGTGCCGGTTCACATACTCCAGGGCCTCCCCCGCGGCCGGGCGCAGGATCTCGATGTGTGTGCCGTCCACGGCTCCGATGCAGTTCGGGAAGCCCCCGGCCGCGAAGCCAGCCATCACAGCGCCCTGGTCCAGGAGCTGGATGGTCCTGTCGAGGAGCACGCCCTCCACAGCCTCGCACACATCCCGCACGATGCAGGCGACCGTGCTGAGCCCCACCCCGAAGTGCTGGGACACGGAGCGGCAGGAGTCGGGCGTTGCGAGGGCCCAGACCCCTATGGCCACCCGCTGGACCATGGGGATGGGCTCCCGCATGGAGGTGTGCTGCCGCTCCAGCCAGGGCGTGAGGAGCTCCGCTAGGCGCAGCAGGGTGGCCTTGCCCATCCGGAAGTGGGACCCCCACTCGGCCTCCCCCCAGTGGGCCTGGGCCCGCTCCCACCAGGCCTGGGGCCGCTCCGTGACCCATAGGCTCCGCGCTATGGGCATAGCCAGCAGCGCTGCCCGGCGGAGGGTCTGCGTTGCCCAGCGGAACCGCCTCGCGGCCCCTCGGAGCGCAGCGGGCCGGGTGAGGCTCCGGCAGGCGGCCAGCCACGCCCCCCAGGCCCGGCGCCGAGCCCTGAGCCGGGCACGGACTCTCCTGCGGGCCTGCTGGCCCCGGAGGCGCACGCCAGCCCGCAGGGCCAGGACATAGCGCAGGCGGACGGCCAGGTGCACCCTCTCGGTCAGGAGGCACAGCTGCTCAGTGTGGTCACGGTGCCACTCAGCCGCGAGCGCGAGGAACATCCAGTTCCCACCTGCCCTATCGCGCTCCATGGTGCTGGGGCCCCGGTGGGGGCTGGGAGCGCTTATGGCGGCCCGGTGCTGGTGGCTCCGCCCGGGGGTCGGCCTCGCGGGCCTGCGCGCGCCCTGTGCCGGTGCGTTCCGGCTGCTCCCGCCCCCAGCACCCCGGGCCCCCTCCCCTCGCTGTTTGTAGCGGGATGGCCTTGAAGGTGCGATTAGGCAGACAGAGAGCTCGCTGTTGTTCTCTGCAGCTGTGCCGGGCCCGCACCCCACGCCTCGCTCTGTTGTGCTACAATGTTGCGGTGCGGGCCCGTGTTCCCTGTCCCGGGGGCCGGGCCGAGCCTCTCCCGGCCCTGGGCAGTCTGTGTGCCCTCCGGGCTCCGTGTCCCATTCCCTGTTGTGCTGGACCATGGCTGGCTGCCCATCCATGGGGCTCCCGCTGTCCGGCCCCCAAGGGGCCCCCCATATCTGGGCCTTCCGCGAGACCATGTCTCTGTGCGACCTGTGGCACACCCCTGCCGTGCAGCTGCTCCTGGCCGGGCCGGGGAGCCGTGCAGGTGCCTACGAGAGCCTGAGCTCCGGGCTCCGTTACTTTGGCCATGTGGTGAGCGCCCGTGATTGCCGGCTGCATGCGGAGGCCCTGGGGCTGGCTCGTTTCCCCGAGGGGCGCATCCCGGAGGTGCTGTGCGCCCATGTGCCCTGGAGCGCCTCGGAGACCGTGTCAGCGCTGGTGGTGTGTGGTCTGGGCGCCTACTCGGAGTGCCTGGCCGAGGGTGGCCCTGCCTTGGCCGTGAGCTACTTCTCCTGTGTTCACGGGGCCCGTGGGTACCAGCGCACCCGTGGGGCGGCGTTCCAGCGGCTTCTGGAGCTGGGGCATCTTCCGTGGCCCCCTTCTGCTGCCTGCTGTGTGCCGGAGCCCTCCGCGGTGGAGATGTCATCCCTGTTGGCGGTGTGGGCGCGTGTGGATGTGCAGCTGGCCCTCACCATGCCCGATCCCTTCGAGGCCTACTACCTGATCGCCCACTACATGTCCTTGCAGGGGTACCGCCGGGGCATGCTGCACTGGCCCCACCTGGTCCACCGGGCGGGCCACCCGGGCCCTGGGGCCAGCGGGGCCCCCGGCAGCGGCCCGTGAGCCCCGCGTCGCTGGCCTGCCCCCCCCGGGGTGGTGCCCCCGTGTGGGCTCCCGCCCCGGCCCGGGGGGGGGCCTGGTCCCCGCTGGCCGCTCCCGACCTGCGGACCCCACCTCGGTGAGCTCCCGCCCGCCTCGCTGCTTGCTGCTGCCCCTGGCCGTGGTCCTGGGCCCCCTCCATCCCCGTGACTCCGTGGGTGCTGCCTGAGCGTCGCTGGTGCTGCGGAGGAGCACCGCTGGACCCGGCTGCCCTGCCTGTGCCAGCCTTTGACTGTGGGGCCCCCTTCCTCCTCCTCCTGGCGCCCCTCCGCCGGCCTCGCTGTGCTTTGGGGGCCCCCAACGTGCCTTGCTCCGGGGGTCCGCCCCCCCCCCCCGAGACTGCCTCTGTTCCTGTGGGGGCACCTCCTTGGACTGGACTGGACTGGGGTGGTGTGGGGGTGGGGGTTGCTGCTGTCTGTGCCTTGCCCCGTGGTGGTGCCCCCCCCTCCCTGCCGGTGTTCCGGGTGGGGTGTTCCGGGCGCCCCTTCCCCCCTTCCCGGCCTTTCCCTGGTGTGTGTGTGTGTGTGTGTGTGTGTGTGTGTGCCCGGGCGTGTGGCCGTGCATTGTGCCCCGCTGCGGGACCGCTGTGTGAGCCGGCTGTCAGCCTGTTCTCGCTCTTCCCCCCTCCCTTCCCATTTCCCTTGTGTGGGCGTTCCCTTGTGTGCCTTGTGGCTTCGTTTGCCCTCGGGCGGCCATGTCTGTGTCCCGCCCCTGCCCGGTGCCTTGTGGGGGTTTAGCGCCCGCCGGCGGTTTGGCTGCACGTCTGTTGTGCTGCCACGGCCCACGATGGTGCGGCCCGGTTCCGGCCCGTGGTCCCCTTCCTGGCACGTTTGTTTGGGTCGTTGTCCAACCCCCGGGCGTGGTTGCGCTGTTCGCCCCCCCTGGTGGTTCGCTGTGGTGAACCAGCCGCCCGTAACGTCTGAAAGTACCCTCTATTAAAGCAGGGCTGTGCAGCAAACTGTCAAAGTTCTGTTGGCACAAGTCCTCAGCCATGCTGTTCACTTGATGTAAAATGCTGCTGGTCTGTGACTTCTTCTTCGGGAGGTTTTCTTCTGTCTAAGGTATGAAAACTGTCCATGCTAGTCTCATTAGTGCTTCATAGATATACTTGTGCACTCTGACAGCATGGTTGTATATCTTGCCGTCAAGGACTCGGCTAACTGAGTCTTCTGCGAGAATTAGGGGTGTGCATGTCGTTTTCATTATATCGATAACAAAAACAAAAATGGCTGTTTTCATTATTGCAATAACAAAAATGACAAAAAATAATAATGAAATCAATAACGATAATGAAAGTTGTTCACTTCAGTATTGTCTGGAGTTGTTTCTTTGAAGAGGGAGGAATGAGCAGACATCTCAGAGCCAGAAACAGTGTTGAACTCTTGAACTGGGAGGGTAAGGGCCTGATGGATGTATCTCTGGCCAATGAGCAGCAGGTCCCAGCAGTTGAATGGCACCCTGTGATTCCTCAAAGCATCTGTCTCCCAGAACCAATCAGGAGGGTTCTGGGGGAGGGCACTGCAGCCCTTTATATTGCAGGCCTGGGCTGCTTCATTCTGCTTCTGTGTTAGTTCTCTTCCTTTGTCAGGGTGCATTTATAGAAGCTGGTGCTTGCACTAATCCTCCCATATACATATATATCCCTTCCCTACCATGCAATCCTTATTCTTTACCCTTATATTTTACCTTTTCCTGACCTGTTTCCCCCTGTAGGTACACACACATCTATCTATCTATCTATCTATCTATCTATCTATCTATCTATCTATCTATCTATCTAATGTACAGGGGGAGAAGGGCAGGGAAAGGGAGAAGGTAAAATGTAGGGCTAGGGAGGATTTTTTGTGTGCAAGCACCACAGTTCTGTAAACGCAACCTGACAAGCCGAGCTCTCACAGAGCGGAGAGAAAAAGCCTGGCCCTCCCATTATAAAGGGTTGCAGTGCCCTCCCCAAGAGCCCCTCTGATTGGTTGTGGGAGGCAGCAGGCATTGAGCAATCACAGAGTGTCATGAGACTGCTGGGGCCTGCTTGCGCTGCTCATTGGCCAGCGATACATCCATCAGATACTGCTGAGCTGCTCGTCCCTCCCTACACAGGCACAGTTCAAGAGTTCAACCCTGTTTAGGGTTCCAAGATGTCTGCTCCCTCCTCCCCTCTCCACATTTCCCCTCCAAAACCCAACAGCCACAACACTAATAATAATGACAACGATAATGACATTATTTTCGTTATTGTTATCATTATTCTTGGTTGTCATTTTTGTTATCATTATTCTCAGTTGTCGTTTTCGTTATAGCAATAACAAAAATGAAAATGACAATTTTTGTTATTATTATTGTAATAACGAAAATGACATGCACACCCCTAATGGGAAAGGATATCCATAATCTGGAGATTCTGCCCTTGTGCCAACACAATGATGCAACCAAACAGTGACCTGTCTGCTTTCAAAATGATTGCCCTCCCACTGGACTTCACTTCCTCCTTCTTGCACATGTTGCTGAATGTTTTCAGCTTGTTCATTTTTGTTGGGTCTTGAAATTTCTTCGTGGGTGGGTTATTCTCTAGTCTCTCATCCTTGAAGGTGGCATAACTTTGCTCACCAATCTCAAATGCTTTCATCAAGTCAGAGGCAATGTCCTGAGGAGCTGCCTTCGCACTTGAGATGCTAATGATATCCTGGTTTTCAGCAAATGGGTTTACCCAGCTTTGTAGGATGCTCACAACTGCTAATACAGCTTCTTAATCTGTTTCAACTCTTGGCCCTTGTAGATCGGTATGTTGAAGATCTGTTTTGTTTGCTTGAACCATATCTCTCAATTGCCCCAGGAATGTACTCCAATGTTCAGCTGCACTATAGTACCTTTTTACAGCACCAGGCTTCAGGCTGAACTGTCCTGTGCCCCCTGGAGTGTGTGGGTGTCTTTGTTCATGGTTACTTCAGTGGTTTGATCAACAGGGATGCGCCCAAAGGAATTGTTGCCAGAGGTCTGAACAGAGAAGCTGCCATTTTCGAAGGCTTTGTACATATCTGGATGTTCCTCTGCCAGACTGGTAATTTGTGCATAGTAGGCTGGCAGGTGTCTGGCATAGTTTATCTTGTCATAGGCAAAGCACCATGGGATCATTGATCTGATGGCATGGAGGTGCAATTCCCAATTCCCCCTTGCGAGAAGCACACAGAAGGCCAAGCAACACATCTTCTACTTTGTCCAAGTACAACATTCACAATGCCGACAGTTCTTTGTTGTCATGGTGAAGATGTTCTAAGAAGTATTTCCAAGGGTTCCTCAACTCTGGGTGATTTCAGACGTTACGAGATCACGCTGAACCACACTGAACCACGCTGAACCCCCCCGCGGGGCCAAAGGGCCCTGAACGTCTGAACGGCGCGTGCCAGATGTTCATCACGGTCAATACCCACATGGGGTCAGTTTCAACCACGCTTCCCGGGCTAGCCGGGGGAAGGTCCCGGGAAGCGTGGTCAAACGAACCCCCACAGGGAACCAAGCAAAAGTAACGTCTGGACGCCAATCCCC
>QEPC01008874.1:2469824-2481862 GCA_003113815.1 Sphenodon punctatus
CTCTCTCTCTCTCTCTCTCTCTCTCTCTCTCTCTCTCTCTCTCACACACACACACACACACACACACACACACACACACACACACACACACACACTCAAGCCCTGTCCCTTCTGGGATGCTGGCTACAAGTTGAGACCCCAGCACATCTTGGGGCTAATATGCTACTGGTGCTGCTGCTGCTGCTCGTACCTGCCCACCCACCACCCGCCAACCCTGCTCCTCCACTGTCACCGTCTTGCTCCGCTGCTGCCACCTGCCCTTCCTGGGGTGCCATCTGCAAGTTGAGACCCCGGAACATCTTGGGGCTAATATGCTACCAGTGCTGCTGCTGTCAGGTAGCGATATGGCAAGCTGTATATATAAGGAGATTCTGCCACCTGCCAGAGGAACCACAGAGGAATAACAGATTGGACAGGTCAAAATTGGCTGATAAATATAACTTTAATTTCAAAAAACTTTTTAACTAATAAACATTTCAGCTGTGTGCAAAAATGGGAAAAAACAAACAAATGTAAGGTTCTTGTGCCCTGTCACCTGGAACACAGAGAAAAGGGAACAATGGTCCATGGGACAGGTGTGGGGACCTCTGCCCCATGCCACCTTGCATCAAGGGCCTCCGACATTGTTGCCTTCTACTGCACCAAGGACTGGTGGAAGGCCTCTACAGTGTCCTTTTCTGTGATGACGTACTTGGCGTACGCCTGTGCCTGCCGTTCTAGTATCTCCAGCGCCTGGAAGTGCTCCACAAGGCTTTCCTCCACTTCCCTTGTGGTGGCCTGGAAACCCTTGAGGTACTTTGATGCTGTTTTCCTCAAAGACCCCTGAAATGCCCTGACTTCGGGGGTGTCCTTGTCACTTGGGGCCGGTGGGGTATCATCAGAGGAGCTGGAGGGGGAAGGGTGGGAATGGTGGCTCTTCCAGAGTGCTTTCCTTCTTCCCTCCACTTCATGTTTAACCTCCCTCCGAGTGCTGCCAGTGCCACCAGACGCACTCATCTTCACCTCAATGAGGTGGACAGTCTTGATGTGGATGATGAGCCCAGATGTGGTCCCCTGCAGCCCCCTCTTTATATTTTTGTTGCAGATCTAAGAACATAAGAAGATAGGAACATAAGAAGTGCCATACTGGGTCAGACCAATGGTCTATCAAGCCCTGTCTGCATCCTGTCTCCACAAGTGGCTGATCAATCTCTGTCTCTGGGGAGGACTTCCTAACCGGTCATAGGGCAATCCAATCCCTCTTGTTCCAGCCCCCTGCCTTACCTTGCATTGTGCACCTTGCAATGTGCATTGCACCTTTTGGGGTATGGTAATGTTTCCATATCGCAGACCTTGTTGGCCTGCTTTGGTTCTGGGACAGTGGCCTTGATTTGGGGCTTTCACCACCAGCATCATCACCCTCTCTGAAACACGAACACATAGCATC
Source organism: Sphenodon punctatus (assembly GCA_003113815.1). Classification (NCBI taxonomy): domain Eukaryota; kingdom Metazoa; phylum Chordata; class Lepidosauria; order Sphenodontia; family Sphenodontidae; genus Sphenodon; species Sphenodon punctatus. The sequence continues at coordinate 2,471,251 of QEPC01008874.1, forward strand.
TACATAATATTATGCAATCATGGTGATGACTTCAATCCTTCCCAGCTCAATACCCATTCTCCCACACCAACTGGATGGATGGTGCTGCTGCCGCCTTGTCTCTTTCCCTTTCTCCCACCCACACCACCACCTGGGACAGGGCCAGCCTTACCGTGGGGAGGCTAGGGGTGGTCACCCAGGGCCCTGCACTTGGGGGTCCTGCGGGTTTGGGTTCAACTTTTATTTTATTTTATTTTTTAAAAAAAATTGGGTCCGGACGGGGGCGCAGCAGGAGTGAGGGAGAGGCAGAGGCCCCGCCTCTCCAACACTCCATGCCCCCACCCCCTCTGCTGCCTGCCACAGTCTGTCTTGACCAGGGGAAATGAGGGAGAGGGAGGCAGAGGCCCCGCCTCTCCTTCATTTCCTCTGGCTGAGAGACACTGACAGGCACTGGGGGGCGAGGGGAGGGCACACATGGAGTGAGGGAGAGGCAGGGCCTCTGGTTCTTCCCTCACTTTCACCAGAAGTGAGGAAGAAGAAGGCAGAGACCCTGCCTCTCCCTCATGCTGCTGGCCCCCTCCACTGCCTGCCTGGCTGTTTCAGCCAGGGGAAATGAGGGAGAGGGGGGTCTCTGCCTCTCTCTCCCTCATTTCCCCTGGCCGAGACTGTGCCAGGCAGTGGGGGGGGGGAGTCTGGCATGGGGCCCAGGAAGAAGGTGGCGGCGGCACCGGCACCAGCACCAGCACCGGATCAGATAAGTGATCCAATTCGGTTGCTGGAATCTGAATGGCCGCTCAGGCTTGGGGATGGGTGGAGGGGAGTTCCCCTCTGCCCATCCCCAAGCCCAGGCCCCGGTAGCACGCTGCCCCCAGACCAGGGAGCACCCCCTGAGCTGGGGAGCACCTCTAGGCCCAGCGGCCACCGCCGGCAGATATGGGTCAGGGCCCCGCATTTCTTTCCCGCCCTGGGCCCCACTTAGGGTAAGGCCGGCCCTCACCTGGAGTGCTGTCTGCAAGTTGAGACCCTGGCATGTCTTGGGGTGCTGCTGCTGCTCATGCCTGACTGCCCACCCACCCACCTGCCATCTCTCTCTAAAAGATAGTATTCTTCTTGTCCCTACCTCCTCAAAGTTCTATGGAACACTAAATAAATACATTTTACAAACCTGTCAGTGGCACCTCCTCTGCCCTCCTCTTCCTCTGGTGAGGAGCCCACCTCCACCACCTCACAAGATGGTCCAGTCAGGGCCTCCACCTCCTCCATTTGCTCCACCTTGACCTTCCTCCTCTGGTCTTTCCTTCCAACCATTCTTCCTCACTGTACAGCACACACAAGACACAGCCAACCACACACTAGTCCTCCCCCACCCCCCCAGCTCAGCCACACACACACACAGCCAGTCAGCCACACACCACCCCATTGCACAGCTGATTAAAGGACCATTCCTGGTTTTGGTATTGTTTTTGGTATCATGTGATCATGATACCCAAAAATTATCCTTTGTTGGCACACAAAATTGATACTGATACCAACAATACCAAAAATAAAATCTTTGTTTGAAATCTGTACCGATACCAACAACAATAACGAAAAATGACATTTCGTTATTAATGAAAATGACATGTTTTAATAACAAAAACAGTAACAAAAAACCAAAAACGACATGGGGCCCTGGTGCACACCCCTAGCAAGAATGCCTGATTCTGTGCTTAGGCCGTTGAGACCAGAATCCGGTAACGACTTTTCTATGATAGATAGGGCATTGTGGACAGTGTGGAATGTTCCCATTAATAAGATAATATTGGTATAGCAGTCTTTGTGTTCCCAGGCAATTTCTACATTTTTTGCATAGAGTGCTTGATCCATCACTACTGCAATGGTTTGCAGTTGCAGTTCTCTTCTGATGAGCTCTGACTGGTTCAGAATTTCAAACACAGTGGTCAGATCAGTAGCTGGTGCATCTATGGTAGGGAGATAACGAATAACATCTTCTAAGATGGTTATGAAGTCTCTGGTGCGTATGTTGAACCCAATCCAGCCTGGGATTTTCTGATTTTCGGTATCTACCTGCCTTGCAAGTACCCAAATCAGGTGCTTGTCCCGGGCAACTTCTGCTGCTTCCATGGTTTCCTCCTGTATGCTAGCAGCTTTGGTTGTCAGTGGCTGTGGGCCAAAGGAAACAGTTCTTTGCTTCTGTTTCTTAATTCTAGGGAGAGTACCATTGGGGGGAAATGGTCCATAGACTTTCCCCTGTACTGCAATTCCATTCACCCAATGAGATGTACCTCTGCCAGTGAGAGTCTCTTCAAGTCCATCTATGTTGTCCCAGACAACATATAGTGAACAAATTAGGTTGAATGTTGTCTGAAAGAACAACTTGGTGATCCAGGGTACCAGCTAGCTTCTGGAGATATAGGGCGGTATCATTTTCTTCTCGCTGTGAGTAGGATACCCTACATCCAAGTCTGTTCAATGTCTGGATGACTTCAACATTGCCCTGTAAGTGTTTTCACAGCGTAGGGTAGCAGTAGATGTTTTGGGGGTTTCTGTTGGTTGCATGTCACTGCATACATTATGTCCTGACTGAATGACTGTATCATCATCTTGACCCTTTGTAATGGACTCGTAGGCCCAAAAAACCCTGTTCAAGATTGTCTGGTACTGTGAAAGAATCTTTGTGTACATCAGAGGGATAGTAAGACCATGGTGTTGATCTCATTACTTGTCTTATGGCAGATCGGATATGTGATGATGTCTGATCGATGATCTTGTTGACATTTGTGGATTTTGTTTTCCAAACTTTGAGTTCTCTTTGCAACCACTGATTTTCCAAGACAACATCCTGCAATGATACACTGACTGGAACAACCAGTAATTTCCCTTTGTTGACTTGGAAAATATGAATGGACTCTCCTAGCTCAAATTCCAGTTTCCTACAGATCTGCTTTTTAGTTGAATCCCTCAGGAGTGTAACTCCTCTTGGCTGCATAAGACATTCCAGCTTTGTTATCAATAAAGTCACTGTTGGGAACGATAACAGTTCTGATGTACTGGAAAAGGTCTGCATAAGCTTCTGTTTCAACCCTTGTGTACAATTCATTACTGTACATTTCATCCTCATTCCCGTCCTTGTCCATGTCTTCTTGGACAGTTGCCTTGACTCTTGTGTAATCCTTGGGCCTCCACAGCTACTATGTCTTGACTTGTAACCGCTAGAATCTTTTCATTTCCCTTTTTGACTGCACACTCCCATAGTCTGTGGTCAACTCTCATTTGTGTGCCCTTGATAAGCTTTTTACGTGTTGTTGTTCACTTCAGGTATTTGGCCTTTCCAAAGAAAATGCATTAGGATCATAAATGCTTGACCCGGATTATGATCTTCTAGGTAGCCTTTTGGTTGTACAGCCACTGTTTCCAGTCCCATCACTCAAGCTCTCATCTGTTTTCCACTTTAGAGTCTCCAATTCTCTTTTCATGGTGAAGAGGCTCCTGCGTTTTCTGTGATAGGATATTTCGGGGATTTCCTTCTCTCTAAGGTGTTTGGCTATGTCTAGCATTGGGGTATGAGTCCTCAGTTGAGCAGTTTCTAGCAAAGTTAGCCAGGATTCATAGTTTTGGGGCCTGACTAAATGAACCTTTTTCATTTGATGATGCCTGCTGAATGATGTCCCGGCCTTGAAAAGATTCGGATTGTTTTAATTTTTCCATTGTATTTTTGCTTCAGTCTATTTGGATAACCACTGTACAGTTCTGTCACCACCACCATATTACCTGAAACAGGGGGGAAAAAGCAAGTTAGGGACATTTCTTATGAGAAATGAAAAGGTGTGAATTGTGTTTTGTTACATGTTAGAAAAAATGTTAACACCACCATAATGGTCAAGGAGCTAACATTTTGTTGATATTTCTGTAAAGGATAACCCTTAGAACACCTTACCTCCAATTTGTATTCTCCTGACAATCTTAATAAAGATTTTATAATGGTTTTTGTGTAGTAACCACTTTAGCAATACCATGCTGCGGAAATGGGTGTAGGGTTTTAAAAAATTGTGCCTATACACAGAAAGCTGTGAGTGCTGCAATTCTGTCACCTATTTTCCATCTCTAGGGATTTAAGCCTTGGCAAAAATCACTATGAGCATTCGTCCCCCCCACCCCCCGATGGTACCGACCAACCCTACTGGTTCAGGGTCTAATTTAGAAGAATCACTTATCTAGTGCTTCTGGCTCTAATTACTGTAACCTCTGTAATTATCTCACAGTTTACTGTGTTGTTCCCACAATGCCCCAGGGAGGTAGGGATGTATTATTTTCCTCATCTTGTAGATAGGGAACTTAGCCACAGGTATAGAAACTGACATTCAAATTCATGGAAGAACATGTCAGAGTGGGATTTGAACTTATGTCTTCTGAGTACCAGTGCATAGTCATAACCTGTAATCTTCTCCTCCCTCTCTTCCTCACAATGTTTAAAGCTGATCAGAATAGCCATGGAAGTTAATTAGTTTTGTTGGGGATGGGTCTTGGTGCCAGTTGATGATGAACTCTGACAAGGAGAGAGCGGGCACAAGAGAAGAAAAGTATCCATAAGGAGCATGCGTCCAAAGTGCAGGCCAAAGCAAAAGCAAAGTGTGTCAGCATGTGGGGCATTTTCTGCTGATTCCTATCCCTATGCCATGTTTATAAACACCTTGATTTAGACATGAGTAGGATGGAAAATCTGCATGACTAGAAAAGTAAATGAAAATGAGACATCTGTGGGAAGTTATTATTTAATTATATAGTGAAAGCAATGTACCTGGTGCTGACCAGTCCTCACTAGAGACAGGTCCCTGTCCCAAGGTGCTTACAACCTAGGATGGACAAGGAAGGGGAAACAAGGGGGAGGGGAACATAGGGAGAAACAGAGATACATTCATGAGGTTGAGAAGTTGCCGGTGCATGTGCTTAGCTTAGTTAAAAGGAAAAGAAGAGGATCCTGAAAAATAATGAAGTATAGGGAGGAAGCATCAGTGAGAAATCTATAGGGGCGAAGAGCTAGGGAAAGCCTGATGGACGAGATGGATTTTTAGGAGGGGCTTGAAGTCCAGAAAGGAGGGAGCAGAACATGTATGTTGAGCAAGGGAGTTCCAGACATCACGCACACACAGCCGGTGAGAATGTTCAGAGCCATCTCGAAGAACCTGGTTTAGAGCAGCAACCTTCTGAAGGTTGCTGCTCTAAACCAGGTTCTTCGAGATGGCTCTGAACATTCACAGCGGTGCGTGCGGCTGCTTTTTTCCCCCCCTGTGTCGGGACCGGCCGGCTGGGGGAGTCCTGGGGCCAGGAGGGGCATTGCCCCTCCCATCTGAGGCGGCCCACCACCACTGGCTGAAGGCCAGAGTCTCCTCTCATTAATCCTGATGTAAATTAGGAGTAGCTCCATTGAGAGTTTATTCTCATGTAAATCTGGTGTAAGAACAAGCCCAGGTTCTACATTTATATGAAGAACAGACTTCAGACCTTCAAAGAAAACTCTCGTGTCTTCTGAACAAACCATAAACCCTTTAGAATATAAACAGTGTGTTCACCATTTGGAAGAAAGGAAAGAGGTATTTCAGAGTATGATCACCTCCAGGGCTATCATATCTGCTTCTTATATTAAACAGAAACATTTAAAATAAACACATTCCCAGCTATTAGCCTTTATATTCACGGTTGGTAAAATATGACATAATCCTCTCTGCAATGAAGCAATTTAAAAGCAGAAAGTTAAAAAGAAACACAAAGTAAAGCTATAATATGAGGATTTGCAGGAAAAACACAACTTCCGTGCCAACATCATCATCCAAACTACAAAGCAATGAGAGAGCAGTTTTGGGGATGGAACTACGTTCTGTTCCAAGACCTGTCGTTTCATCTTAGAAATCATGCACCTTCGTCTTTTGTAGCTGTTGACTGATTGACGATTGGTTCTGCAGGAAACTAAACTGTGACAATACCCCTAACCTTGCATTAACTCCCTCTGAGCCTTTGCGGGAAGGGCGGCATATAAATTTAATGAATATGTAAATTAGAATAAATAAATTAAACCATGGTTAAGACCAGGAGAAATGCCATCCTGGGTCACACTAGCCCAGTATGCTGTGTGTGAATAAGGTTGACACCTCTTTCAGAAAACTGGACAGTGCCGATTTGCATAAATTTGCTTTCATCAAGTCATGTAAATGTATGCTAATTAAAAACCATTTAGGTTGGGCTAGTAATAGAGATAGGGGCAGATGCAGGATCGATGAGGCAGGGGCTGAAAGTGTGGGTGTACAAGAGTAGCCACCTTGCAAGGACTGGGGGACTGGTTGTTTTTAGATAAGTGCCTTCCCCATCCACCCCCACCCCCACCCTGCATGTTTCACGGTTGCATAGGACACCAATGTGACCCTACAACATGCATGATGGGTGAGTGATGAGTGGTGAGGCGCTTGTCTAAAAACACCCTTTCTCTTCTGCCTCTTGTGATCCTGCTGTTCCATTTCTCTGTAACTGCTGCTGCTGCATGCCAGGCAGTCGAACTGGCTCCTCCTGTGCCTCTTTTGGCTGCTTCCCGCCTTTTCTCCCTTTATGGGACAAGGAGACCCAAGGCTGGGGCAGTCACAGGTTAGAGGGTCAGACCTTTTAAATTTTTTTTTATTTATTTAAAATTTATATCCTGCCCACAGGGCAGCCCGGGGTGGCGAAAAACATTCATTAAAACAGTATAAAATTTTTAAACAATTTAAAAATGCAATATGTGGGGAAAAACCCCATCCCTCGCCCCCATCCCTCGCCAAAAGCCTGACGGAACAGCCAGGTCTTACATATACGACGAAACAGCAGGAGAGTGGGAGCCAGTCTAGGCACTGATAAGGGGGTAGTTGACTAACCCTGAGAATTATTGGCTTAACCTGAATTCTGGAGATGATGCTTGAAAATCCTGAGACTCTTGGTCAAACCCTGAATGGTGGTGGCAACCCTGCCTCAGCAGTAGCCACTGCCAGTATCAGATGCTTCAGAGCTTATATGCAGTGATCCACTCCCCTGTTGTTCAGTCTCAGCTGCTCGCAGTCAGTATAAGAGCCCCCCAGCACCTTTCCTTGGGCATTTTTAGACACACGTTAAAGTTCTGGATTTTTCAACCTTCTGGGTTTACAAGTCCACAAGTAAGTTCTGGATTCATTTTTCACACACACACTGCCCTGAGGCAGTTCCTAGATGTGACAGGCTGCCATGGAAACCAAGTGACCACAGCTGCCTGGAGCAAAGCAGTTTACCAGGAGAACTTTTTACACACTGGGAGAAGTTCTACGCAGAAGTTCAAAGATCCGGATGTTTAAGATCTGGGTGAGTGATTTAGATGCACAGAAAGTTCAGGATGTAACAGCAAACATCCAGGAGAAATGTGTGTGTAAAAACACCGCTTGTCTAACCTACCTATATTACTCTGCTAGACTTTAGCAGAAACGGGCGGGGGGGGGGGGGGCGGCTGTGCTCTCCCGTTCCTTTGCCTTGGTGTCCATGATATAACACTACTGACTTACCCAGACAATGTATGCTAGGGTTGCATTTCACCCACTGAGATCAGTTGTTCTGTGATCGCTTTTATACGAGGGTCAGCTTCCTCTAACCTTTTCACACCTTCTTGAAGGAGAGCGCTGTGAAGCTCAAACGTTTGCTCATAAACCGAGCTGCGTTGCAGGAGGGGGCGGGGTATAAATTTGAAAAATAAATAAAAATAAATAAACGGATCCTATAAATGATATCAATTTAGCTGCTCAACTTAAATAGTATATGAATCTATGGCCCTTTTCATATGGGTGCCCCCCTCCACTGCATAGGTGTGGTGCTGGTGGGGAGCATCCATAGGAATGCCGCAGGTCACCACTGGCAGGGTAAGTGTGTGTACCTGTGAGAACACCACCAGTGGTGGGTGGGTGTGCGTGCGCGTGCCTACACTCCACCCACCTCTACCCATCACCCATGCATGCAGCAACGGGCTCCAATGCAGGTTGCTCTGTGCGTGGAGATGGGTGTGCACCCATCTCCACCCGCCGCTGGCACCCACTGCAGCCCATTTGAAAAGGGCCTATGAACGGATGGCTTCTGTGGAATTGCAAAGTACTGCTCAATGCAAAGTACTGCTCAGTGTGAGTAAGGGTATCTGAATCTTGCCATAAAGAAGAGAACGATCTAAGGACCACTAGCCATAGCAGCTGAAGCCAAAGGAAGTTCAGCCCGTTTGAAATTCATATTACTTATTCAGGTACTTAGCTATGGATTTAGATGCTTACCTCATTGAACAACATTGGAAAATCTTGACCGTACAGATATTATTTTGGGTCATGTCTATTTTTATGTTTAAAAAAAAAAAAGCAAAACACCTGTGAGTTAGTCCCATTGAGGTCAGTGAAGTATGTGCATAAGTGTTTGGAGTCTGGGGTGTTAACAAAGATGACGGCACTGACAGGCCGCTTTGGCCTGCTCTGTCATGCTTTGGCCCGTACCTCACTTGTAAGTTGTGCAGGCGTTCCCAGATGTTGATCCTGGAATATCGCTAAGTCACAGCCTGGACTAAGGTCCGCCTGATCAGGCCAAATCGGGCAACAGTGGGCTATCACGTGTGGACTTGTTTGGCCTGCTGTGACCTGTCCCTGATCGGGTCTGTGATGGTGGCTGTCGCTCGCCACCGTGGCTGCCCATCATGGAGGGTGGGGGGCGGCTCTGGGTGTAGTGCATGGCTGGTGCACAATTGTGCATCTCCCTGCCCTCCCTGGTGGCCTGGCCGCTGGCATATTTGTTTGGCAGATAGACCCGGTCCTGACTGTGTCTGCGGTGCTTTTCCTCCCCATGCCTGGTTGGGCTGCAGCCCAGCCTGGGTCAGGTGTGTTAACACCCGTAGTGACAATGCCAAACTAAGTCACCAGTCCTGCAAACGCTTATGCACATGTTTAACTTGACTGACTTTATGGCTAATAAAAGAAAGCATGTATGTAAACATTTTTAGGCTGTAGCCTTATTTGGGCATCCAGTTACTTTTCTGGAATGGAGCCCTGTAATCTCCACCTAGCTCTCTTAGAGAGCAGTTACCTTTTTGCCCGGTTAGGTCAGTATTTGTGAAAGGTTGAACAATTAAGTCTCTGGCAGTTATTTTCCATGGAGTGCAAACTCAGCAAGGGATATCCAGAATCTCATACAATAACAAATCAACATGCATACCAGTGGGTTGTGTTTTTTGTCCATTTAAGTTAAAAGGTACCGAATTCTATGCCAACACTTGTCTTCTACAAGCTCCCTTATTAAACCCAACCAAGATGCTACTCTTGTAAAAAATAACATTTCTTGTTGCTCATGAATAAGTTGGACACTTTAGAAAGAATAAAACCTACCCAAAGCAGGTACTTTTAATATAAACCAGACAATTCAAAACAAAGGGAAACAGGTGTTAACTGATTATTTCTTTGGAGACTTTACATGTTTATAATGGAGCTGGGATTCCAGATTTTAAATAGTATTTGTCTAGATTTATGTTGCCTTATCCCGAAGCTTAGGGCGGCTCACAATAAATACATTAGAAATACATATACAAATATAAAATACATAATCAAACCCCTATAAAACTAAACACCCACCCCCTCACCCACCAGTCTATCCCTGCCCATTAAATGCCTGGCCAAATAAAAAGGTCTTATGCTGCCTCCAGAAGACAGTCAAACTAGGGCTTAGGTGAACCTCCATGGGAAGGGAGTTCCAAAGCTAAGTGAACCTATTGGCTTTGGTGGAGTTCGCAGGATATAGCGTATAACACTCTGGCTTTAAATATTTAGATTTGCTTAAAGAACTCAGAGGTTCTCTGAACTGTGGGTGGGGTTGTCAGGTCGTATGAAATTTCCCATTTTTTTGGTATCAAACATAGACCCAAGCAGGGGATGGGATTCCAACACATTCCCTGCTTGGGAAAGGGACAGGAAGGGGCACAGCATCCTCCGTTCCTTTGCCCAGTTCCACGGAAAGCCCCTGGAGCTCTGATCATTACTGCCAGCAGTCATTATAAACTGCTGGAGCTGGTCAGTGTGGGCATGGGGGCAGGAACCTGTGGGCTGGTGGTTTAGGGAGGTAGGGTGATTTCAGACGTTACGGGCTGATGGGTCACCACAGTGGATTCCCAGTGGGGGTGAAGACACCAACCACCCCCCGGGGCCAAAAAAATCCCCGAACAGATGTGACGGGGCCTGGACTACGGATGGGAATCAAGCCGCCAGATCATGGACCGGGGCAGCGCAACAGATGTTACGCCGATCCCCAGCCGTGGCGAGCACACCCAGAATCCCCCGGGGAGGGGCGGGACACAGACATGGCCGCCTGAGGGCATACGAAGTGAAAAGGCACCAAAGGGAATGCCCACACCAGGGAAACAGGAAGGGAGGGGGGAGAGGGAGACAGAGAACAAGCGCACAGGTCCCACACACAGCAAGCACACACACGCACGCACACACAGGGGACTCGGGGGCACCCACAGCAACAGCACATGCCGGCCCAATCCCCCCCACACACATGCAGGCATGGAGGACAGCACAGACAGGGGAGGGGGGGGACAAGGGCGACCAGACACCTGGGAAGGCAG
>QEPC01008874.1:2483528-2509209 GCA_003113815.1 Sphenodon punctatus
GTGCCCCAACCCCCTGTCTCCCACATACAAGACCAGGAGCCTCTGTACCATACACACCTTTAATACCACCCACGTGTACAGTGACACCCATTCCCTCCTAACAGGTTGTGCCCTTCCACCCCCCCCTACACTGCCCTACCCCTCCTACCCCTACCCCCGTCCCCGGCGGCCCCTGGGACGGCCCCGAGCGCGCCCAGTCTGGGCCATAGACCTCATAGAGCTCACCTCCCCCCTGCTGTCGGTGCTGCTAGAGGTGTCCCGGGCCACCTCCTGCTCCTGTTCGGGTGGCCCTGGTAGGGTGGCCGGGGGGGCGAGGCTCCGGACCCCCCCCCAGCAGTTGCACCCTCCGGAGGCCAGCAGGCACAGGGAGGCGAATACGTGGCCCCGGGGGGCATGGGGGCATCTGGGGGGGCAGGCCAGGTTGTAGGGCCATGGAGGGGCCCACCATGGGTGCCTGGGCAGGCACTGTGCCCGGGGGGACCACCTGCCATGACATAGGCACACATCGTGCCGGCATGCAGGAGCAGCGAGATCCCAATGTCATGGGACCTGTCCATCTTCAGATCGTGCTCCCGCACCATGGCTTGGATGTCCTGCCTCAGGCCCCCAAGCAGCTCCTCCTGCCTGCTGTGTTCCCTGTGCTCCCGGTGCCGCTCCAGGCGCACCTCAGCCTGGAGCCTCCTGTCCCGCTCCTCCACCCGCTCCAGGGACCGCTCTATGGCCGCCTCCATGCGGGTCACGGCCGCGATCATCCTCTCGCCCTGTTCCTCTGAGGAGAGGACTATGTCCTCTGCCTGCTCCTCCCTGTGCCTGCGGACCCATGCCCGGTACTGCCTCATGCGCTCGGCTGGAGGCACGGGCCCTGGGGCTGCTGGCTGCTGGGGTTGCCCTGTGGGTAGAGGAGGTTGTTATTCAGTGAGCCGTGGGCCCCTGGCCCCGATCCTATACCGCCCAGGGGCTCCACAGCCCCGCTCCCATGTGACCTGGCCCCTCTGCCCCCATGGACCTGTTCCATGTCCCCCTCCTCGCCATGCCCGGGTACCCCTTTGGGGAACCCTCACGGGCCCTCCATACAGGACCTGCTGCCTCACCTACTCCCTCAGCCTGCTGGGTGGGGTCCTTGGCGGCTGACTCCTTTCTCTCCTGGGTGCTGTCCCGGGGTGGTGCGCGGCCTATGGGCTACGTGGGGGGGTATATCAGTGTGGTGGGGTGCTGTTGGGTGCCCTGTGGCTGGGCCCCCCTCCCGCCTGTCATGGGGGCCCCGGGTCTCCGCCTGGGCCTCTCCCGGTCCATGAAGTCCCCCCCCAATGGATCATGGCCCTGTGGGCATGAGGCGTCTCCCCCGTGGGGTGGGTACTCACCATCAGTGTCTGCCGCGGAGTCCTCCGAGGCCAGGACCTCGGTGTGGGAGCGCTCCCCCGGGGAGCCCCAGCTGTGTGTGGTTCGGGTCCCTGTCTCTGACTCGCCCTGGCCAGCCTGGCCCGTGTCGGTCTCCGGGCTGCTGTCTGGGGGGGCTGTAGGATACGGAGCAACCAGACCGGTCTTCCTGTGGGTCCGGGGCCCTGGAGCTGGTGTCCACCAGGGGGGCGGCGAGGGGAGGGGGTACCTCCATATGTTCCCTGCCCTGCTCCACCGCACTTCCAACCAGTCGCGGGGCCACTATGGACCCCTTCATGTGGAGGAAGCGGTCGAGGGCATCGTAGTACGGGGCAGTCCGGGCTCCGTGCCCAGACCTCCTGTTATTGTCCCTGATCGCCTTGTACCCCCTCCTCAGCTCTTTTGCCTTCGACTGGCACTGTGCCACCGTCCGGGTGTGCCCCGCCGTCTCCATGTCCCGCACTATGTCCCTGTATACCTGCTCGTTGCGCTGGTTGAGTGCGAGCTCCAGTTGGTACTCGAGGGTCCCCCATATCTGAATGAAGTCCTTGGTCTCCTTGTGCCCCCACTGGCCCCCTCGGTGGTATGCCTTCCTCCCTCCTCTCTGCGCTGGGTCTTCTCACTCCTCCTCCTCCTCCTCCTCCTCCAACCCTTCCTGCTGCACCTCCGGCTGGACTCGCCCGGTGTGCTCCGGGGGGTCGCCCGCCCAGGCCGTTTTCCATGTCTGGGGGAGACGGGGTGGGGGAGGGGTCGTTAGAGGTCGGAACGGCCTCGCGGGGCGCCCTCCCGGGGGTGTGTGCCCGTGCCCCTGGCCCCCCTTTCCACCCCTTCGCCCCCTGTTCCCCTTGCCCATGCTCCCCATTACCCGTTTGTGGGGTGCCTCCTCTGCCGCCAGTGCAGCTGCTATCCCCGGGGCGTCCTGTGCTGGCTGCTGCTGGTGCTGTCTCCCTCCCACCACCTCCATGTTCAGCGTGACCCCCGGCTCCCCCACCCCCTCCTGTGCTGTCTCCTCCTCCNCCTCCCCCTCCTCCTCACCCCTCGCTCTCTCCTCCGCCTCCAATCTATTCCTCCTCCTCCCTCCTCGCTCCATCCTGCCATGTTCAGCAGCCGCTTTTTCCCCTTTAAATCTCCCTCCGGTGAGTGTGTTGATGCTGGTTGCCTGGCAGCGCCATTACGTGCATTGTCCACACCTGGGGATCATTTCCTTTGATCCTGGGCAGTGATTGGCATCCATACGTTACTTTTGGTTGATCACGGGTGGGGATCTCATTGACCACGCGTCCACGGGAATTGGTGCGGGGAGCCCGGGAAGCGTGGTTGAAATTGACCCCGCACGGGTATTGAGTGTGGTGAACATCTGGCGCGCGCCGAACAGACGTTCAGGGCTCTTTCGCCCCGCCGCAGGGTTGAGCGTGGTTCACTGTGGTTGAGCGTGATCTCGTAACGTCTGAAAACACCCGTAGGGGCAGGGCACTGTAGTTCAGAGGAAGCAGTGCCCCCCTGCACATACAAGTTGCAGAACTAAATATTTTAATTTATGCAAATTGGGTCCCATACTTTCATGCTCTGGATCTGGCAACCCTGACTGTGGGTCTAGACTCTGAATGGCATCACACCACATGCAGATGGTGTTATCATCCTGTTTTATAAATTTGATATGCATTGTATGTCTTTGTTGCTGTCTGGGGCCACAGGACTATATTTAAGTCTCAAAATGGGGTCACAGGCAAAAGGTTTGGAAGCTACTGTGTTAAGTAATGTGCTGAGGGATTACTGCAGATTGTCACTGAAGTCAATGATAATGCACATGAGAAATAATTATTTTCAGATTGGATTTTTGCATGATCATACAAAGTTGGGGCAGGTTAGTAAGTTTGTTTACGACTGAATCACCCGATAAGCTTTCTCAGTCATTACTGCCTCTGGTCACAGGATTTAAAATCTGTCTAAACAAATTAAAAATTAATCCTTCACCCCAAAGACAATGAAGCGGCATCATGAAAAGCAGTTAAAATAAGCTGAAGATCAAAGGGAGATGCTTTAAGATGTGTCCAATACTAAATATTTGCGCTAAACATCCAAAAGGCAAACATGTGAAAACGAACTGTGGAAGGTGTGATTCTCCTGCTAGGAAAAGTTTTGAAAGGATATTTTAGAATGAATTAACCTACCTATGGCCTTGTCTTTTCTCCACCTCCTTTGGGGAGGCCATCATTAGGAAGGAGGTATCGCTGCGGTAATTTTCCAGAACTTTCAGCTCTGTTCACATAAGTCAATTATGCATGGGTAGCTAGCTAGCTACTACCTGTTAGATGCCCAAGCCATGGGTTGTCTTTGCCATGAAGCTGCCACAGAATCAGGGTTGGGATGAGGCGAAGGCTTAAAGTCCTGAACCAGAATCAGTTCAGAACTGAAAATTACATGTTGATGATCAGTGTGAAGCTGTGGGGTGAAACTGAAGATCAAGAACTAGTGCCAAGAGTCAGAGCCAGGAAAAGGATAAGGGGATGGAGCATGGGCCGGTAGAGGGTCAAAGCAACGACTGAAAGCAGACTGAAGGAAGGACAAGGTGGCAGGTAGAAGCAGGCTGCACAGGGTGGTGGACTGAGGATTTAATGGCCCAAAGGCAGCTAGGCCATATTGCAGAAGAGAGGTTGGTCAGGGAGCAAGGCAAGAACTGAGTGCAGGCTGGATAAGGAGCAAGGTCTCTGCATTACTGCAAGCCAAAATATTGGACAGCTCTGGGAATGGTAGCCCTGGGGTAGCCTAACACAGCCACTGGAAATCCCAGCAGCCCAGCTGGAAACCCCCAAACTCCTCCAGTTGCTCAGCTAGAGCTGTTTAGTGATGGCTGCTTGCTGACTCAGCAATAGCTGTGGGAACTTTGGGTGTTAACACAGTGATGCGGACTGCTGCTGTCACAACTCAATCCCGACTGGGAAGTCGCTGGCAACCCAGTTAGGATTGGGTCCGGCCAAGGAACAAACATTCACATAGTCGAGCCGGAGGGGGAGGCAGGGAGGTGCACAAACGTGTGGCTGGCTGGCCCCATGCCGTGCCACTCCCAGAGTCCCACCCCAACCCAATCTAGAGCGGGCCACAGTGGGCTATAACAAATGTTACAGCCTGCTGTAGTCTGTTCTGGCCTGATTGGGCAGATGGTGGAGGTCTCCAGAATCACAGTCTGGGCTAGCCGCTAACATGCCTGGGAGAACTCCAGGGCAAACATCTGGAAGGGCTTCAACAAACGTGACAGTGACCCGCAGGATAGCCACAGCGCGTCTAAGTGGGCCACTGTCATGTTTGTTAATGTTAACACCCTTTGACCTGGCTGGGTCTGAAACCCTGACACCACTTACTCTGGGGTAATTGCTCGAGTGTTCACATGATGCTTTGCCACTTATATAAGTGTTTGCAGGATTGTAGCCATTATAATTTTACATGTATGCATGCTCTCCCAGGATAATTAGCATGTTACCTCTGAATAAATGGAGGTAAACTTCTGGGGTTAAATATCTCCTGTATTCTTGACAGGAAAATAGCTATAATAGGGACTGGTGGTGCACTGGGGCCCATGAGCCTAGGAGCCCCACAGTTGCTGGTGAAGCTGTGTCCCTTGATACTGGGAGAGAGGTCGGGGGGGGGGGCATTCCATCTTCTGCACCAGGATTCTTCAGACAGAGCTAAACCAGAATGCAGAATGCTATGTTGCAGAATAACTCAGCAGTTAATAATCCTGGCACACTTTACCATGCAGTGTAAAAGGTAGGGGGCAGAGGGCATGTTGGGGAATGTCTGTAGAACCAGAATCAGTATATCATTTTCCTCCCCAATAGTTTTGTCCCACAGCTGTACTCCTGGAGATCAAGCAAATGCAGAGGAGATCAGGCAGGAAGATCCAACACAATATATCAGTTCTTAAGCACCACTAATTCTGTGGTCTTAGTCCAGGTGACAAAGAAACTGCTCCTATTACTCTATCTATGTACATCTGGAGTGGGGAGTACTCACAGTCCATGGGTAAGAACCCCTCCCCCAAAGTTACTCAGTTCTGAGATCAGGGAAATTGGGCTGGCTGGCTTCTCTTTGAAGTAGGGTTGTTTGTTCTACACTAACTATGTAGCTGCTACCAGCTCCTCTCAGTCTCCTCATCTGGAAAGACTTCACTCTTTCGCTCTCCGGTGGGGAGTTGGAAAAGGCAGCCGGTAATTTCTCTCTCTCTCCTAAGAGAACTTTAGTCGATGGTGCGGTGGGATTTAGGACCTCAGACAGACACCTCAGGCAGGGAACGACTTCTCCCCCGTCAGGTATCTCCCTCTTTGTCTTAGCTGTCACTCCCCCTGTTTCTGACTGTCATACAGTCTCCACAGTGTTGCAGCCAGAGTGTTTCCATAACAACCCTTCCAACTCCCCTGGAAGCAGGGATGGAAATTTCAGTTTTGGATTAATCCATAACAGTTTGGAACAGGCTGTTACAGGTTAATCCGAACTAACCTTTAATTTAGGGCCTTACTGTTATGGATCCGATTTTCAGATCTGTATCTCTCCCACCCCCATTCCATGGGCCCTGGAGTGTACCAACGTATTTGGAGAGCTCAATTGAAGCACCACCACTGTTGTGGGGGCTCTAGCAGGCTCCCTCGCCATGGTGTCCTCCCTGTTCCATATTGCACATGTGCAAAATGGCCACCACCACCCTTAAGTGCCCGTGCACTTCGCTCCTCCTCTGTCCCCTCTCTCGCCCTTCCACGCCTTCCCTGCTCCCCTAAGCGCCTTCGTCCCTTCTCACTTGCTGCCCCCCATGCCTGGAACTCCCTCCCTGTCCACATCCGCCTTGCCCCCTCCCTTCATACCTTCAAATCTCTCCTTAAAACTCACCTCTTTCGCTCTGCTCTGTCTGACTCTTTATCCTGCTGAGCCACTATTCCTATACCTACGATCGGTTTACCCTTATCCTTGCAACATGGACCTGCCTGCTGTCATTCTCATTGTAACCAAGCCAAGTATGTGCACTTGAGACCTCGCATCTTCATGAATGTTAGACCCCTTGTCTTTCCCTCTGTTCCCCTTCCTAAGTCTCTCCCCCAGCTCCTGTCTCTCAGATTGTAAGCCCTAGGGGCAGGGACCGTGTCTATTTTATTACTTTGTAAAGTGCCAGGTACACTGCTGGCACTATATAAATGTTTGTTAATAATAATAATAATAATAACCAAAATGGCAGTGATGTCATTTTGGTCACCACCATTTTGATTAAGAGTGGTGAAGAAACAGCACAAAAATGTTACCAGGAAGTAAAATAATAATTTACTATAAAGACATAAGCACAATAAATAACAATATTATCAACTACTATATTAAAACACAATGTCAGAACTTAAGAAAACCAATTCCAATGTGTTTTGAGGCAAAACTCTTCTTCAGGGTAGTCTTTGGTCAATTGATAGACCTAGTAGAAGTCCTCAGTAGCCCCAAATGGCTATTTAACAAAAACTGCCACCTCTATTTTCAAAAATATCAGAGAGATCTGATCTGTAAAGAAACCTTCAAGCACTTAAAATGTTGTGTTAGGGGGATGGGATGGGAGGGTTGGAGAATGTTTTAATGTTTATATTTTTTATTAATTTTGTAAGTCGCCCTGAGCTGCTGTGCAGGAAGGGTGGGATAAAAAACAAAATAAATAAATAAATATGCACATAGAGTGAAGGGCCCCCAGTATGGGGCCCATTCCATTTTATACACCAGGACCCATTCCCACCTAGTTTCAGCCCTGCAAAGTGGAACACAGAACAGGTTCAGGAACAGGGAGGGTGGGGCAAATAGATGGCCTGTCCAGCCTCCTATTGCTACCATGAAGGGTGTGCATTTCGTTTTCGTTATTATAATTTTCCCCCCATTATTTTAATAATGAATGGGGATTTTTAATAATGAAAACAAAAGAACAACAAAAAAAAAGAATTTTGTTTTATTACAAATTAATAGGAAAAACCTGAACACCACATATTTGACTGTAACATTTAAGTGTTCCATCTGATTTTGCTGAAACTTGGCAAGATTATACCCCTACCCAGGAGTACTATATCTGCCAAATTCCAGAAGGATTGGATAAAGGGTCCTTATGTTATAAGCAATTAACTTGTAAATGCATTTCTGGCTGTAACATTCCCCCCCCCCCCATTTTACATGAAATTTGGCAGGACTGTATCTCAGACCTTTAGGATCATTTCTGCAAAATTTTAGAAAGATTTGATAATGGGTCCAAATTTTATAAGTAATTGAATTTTCCCTCCTGAAGACATTCATTTTTCAGGTAAATAGTACATTCAGTGCCATTCAGAGACAGGCATGGCAGGGATGAGGGGGATGTGGAAGGGAGGGGAAGCAGCCTAACAGACACATTCACTGGCCAATTACTGCATGCTTCCACCTTTACAGGAGGATCAATCAGTGGTGGCTTCAAGGCGGGCATAGAGGATAGATATAAGCTGCTGCTCTTTGGATCTGCTCTTTGTCTGTGGTTAGTTCTGGTTTTGATCAGAGCATTTTGTCATACTTTGTTGGCAGGCTTTTTGTGTGTATGTGTTAGAGTTCACTGCAAGAGTTCAGCTAGCTACACAAATCCAATCCCTATGCACCTGGGGTGCTTCTCAACATCCTCCTGCCCCCTTCTGGGGCATTCTCTGCAAGTTGACAGTCACCTCCATGCACCTGGGGTGTTCGCTCAGTCTGTAGCCTGTCCCAAACAGCAGAGATGACAGCTATATCCTCTGGCCAATTCTGCAGCACTGTGACAGAGGACATGAGTAGTAGTAGTAGTAAATTTATTGTGGTAGCAATAAGCCAATCACAAAAAAACAAATAAAATATATACATCATACAACATAATAAAAAAATATATACATAAACCAATAAAACCATTAACAAAACAATTATTCACTCCAGGATCAACTTCTGTCACCAGGACAAACACCACAAAACCTAACTATTAATCAACACTTAAAGTCGCTGTTCTTAATTTACATACAGTTGAACAAAATTTAGCAACCTTAGAGCTGGTGCAGTCACTCAGAAGTACTATCAAGGCTTCATGTTGACTACAAGGCCGCATCTTAGAAATAACATGTCTCAAATAACAGGGAGTTGAATACAACGGGCAGTCAAAAATTATATCCAATAAAGAGTCAATCGCAGAGTCTCTACCTATAAGGGATCCCAGCATATCTGCCCTCTACAACTGCAGAAGGTATAAGATTAAATCTCGCTAAGAAGAAATCCACTCTGAGAGGACATGAGAGAATCCCTTATTGGCTCTTTCCTACTCAGATGCTTCCAACTTCCCAGTAACAAGTGAGGGAGAGGGGTTGGGGTGGTCACAGCACAGAATGATATATGGGTAACATTTCTGCTGGCCAGTTGGCATCACAAACACACATCTTGTACCACAGTGACAAACATCAGAGAATCCCTGGCATACGCGCATACTCCACAGATGCTGTGAAGGCATATACCTTTGGGACCCTTTATCATATCTTTCAGATATTTGGCAGAGATGATCCTAAAGGTCCAAGATACAATTCCACCAAATCTCATGTAAATTGGCTGGACTACAAAGACATTATATCCAGAAATGCATTTAAAAGTAAATTGCTTTTAATATTGGAACCCTTTATCCACTCCTTCTGAAATTTGGCAGATATAGTAATCTTAGAGAGGGGTATAATCTTGCCAAGTTTAATCCAAATTGTATGGGAGACAAAGTCGTTACAGTCAGGAATGTGCACACAGAGTTCTGTAAAATAACAAATTTGAACTGCTTATAAAATCGGATCCCTTTATCCAATCCTTTTGAAATTTGGCATATTATTATGCCAAGTAGCATCCAAAATGTATGAGAAATAAAAATATTACAGGCAAAAATTTGTTTCTATTGAAACCAATGGAAATCAAAAACGAAAGTAAAAACAAAACTGAAACAAAGACTAATGAAGTATAATGAAAACGAATGACATTTTTTATAATGAACATGAAATTAGTAACGAAAATGAAAGTGTTACTGTGCACATCCCTAACTACCACCCAGCTTTATAGGATGGTTGACAGAAACAAGAAGCTGGGAAGAACTCTTCATAACCTGTTCTTGCTGTGTCTTATCTTGCTCCTTGTTCCCTGTTCTTGTTCTTCGTTCCATGTTTTTGTCTCCAACCCTTGTTCTCTCAGCCCAGTCTTATCTGTCACTTTGTCTTGCCACATGTCCCCAGTTTTGCCTCCTGAGTACCACTCCGAACCCTGATCTGACCTGCCCTGTGCCCATCCACTCATGTTCCCAATGCCCCATCTTTGACCCTTGCGCTGTTGTCTTCTCCTTCCTTCTTGCTAGCATAAGAAAATATTTTTTAATAGGAAAACTCTAGCTTATCCAGTCTCTCTTGCTTGCTTGGACAAGCAGTCACACTTCTGAAAAGTCTGTCAGGTAAAAAGGGAAACAAATTCTGGACTGAAATCCACTGCTAAAATATTGGCAGCGATTTGCCAACACTTTCTAGAGGGGAGGGAACACCAGAGCAATTCTCGGGAGTTCAGTGGGAAAGGTCTTCCTGCCCCTTCTCCCAAAGACCCGACAAAATTAAATGGCTGGATGTGATCCTGGAACTCTTCCAGTGATATGGGGAATCTTTGGGGAGGTTCCATCCTGCTGTGCAGAAGAAAGGAGTGATGATCTCCAAAGTCAGTCATCACTTTGGGAGACACTGCATAGATTCACAGCTGTAGAACTTATTATAAAGCCCATGGAATGCAGCTGTAATAGCTAATGGATTAGTACAAACCTGAGCATCTGGTAATGTAATGCTAGGGATAGGCCTTTTGGGTTGCTAGGAGCATGGCTGTGTGGCAAAACGTTTCTCTGGTTTTTTCTTTCTCTGCTGACAATGCTCTTGATCCAAAATCCACTGAAGCTAGTCTGAAGAATTCAGCTGACTTCAATAGGCTTTGGATCAGATCCAAAGCCTTTGACTCTATCAAAGGAAGCCTCTTCAGCTTTTGAATGAAGAGACCATCTTGCTTCTTCTGATCTACTCAGGTTCCTACTGTTCCCATCACTGTGGCATCTGATTTTGGTAACCTAATGGGTTATTTTTTCTAAGAGGTACATTTAGTTAATTGTCCATGTTAGAATCCCCAACACGGAATTTGCTTATGAACCTCTGATGCCATGGGAGAGGTTGAGTTTGGTGAGCCCTGAACCTTGTGTGTGTTTGAGGGGTGGGGTGAAGGAATCAGAGGTAGATGGGGAGCAGCAGACACTGAGTGTCTTCAAATAGACCTACTCCAGACCTACTCCAGGGGTGGCCATCCCACATCCCCCAGGTTTATCCCCACCTGCACCAGGTTTACATGGACCTGTTGGCTATTGTGGTCCACAGTCTGCCCATGCAACACCTCCCCTCCCCTCCCCCACACCATAGAGGTGCAACTCTATGGGGTTGCATGGAACAACCACTGGCTGAGAGCAGAGTTACGGCAGCCATCCATCAAGCAGATGGACAGTAGCTCCGCCTCCAGCTGGTGCCCCAAATTTGGGCAGCCCGCTCCACTGGCGGGGCTGGAGCAGAGGAGGTGGTGCCTGTTCTGCCTCTACTCTGCCTGCACATCTGGTGGCCTACCTTTACATGGACGGGCCACCCGGGAGTGAGGCACAGCAGAGGCAGGGCTGCCATTCATCTGTTTACACCCATTGTGCTACTGACTGACGTATGGGCCTTGCCCTGAGGGGTAGAGATTGGAGGCATATGGAGACCCGGCAGTGCTATGAGAAGTGGGGAATGGGCCCTGCAGGGATGGGGAATTGGAGATGGGTAGAGCAGGCACTTTCCCAGTAAAGGGCTGGGGTGATGGGAGAGCCAGAACTGCTCCCAAGTGGTATGTGTGGGGAATCAGGCAGTGCCTGAGAGTGTGAAGGTTTGAGAATGGGCTCTGCAGTGGAGAAATGGTTTGAGGCATAGGCCCTGCTTCAAGTGGGGCAACTGAAGGGGGCTAGCCTAGTAGTTTTGGGGGTGTGGCTGAGTAGAAAGCAGCCAGCCTAAGGAGCAGAGGGGTTGAGGAGCCATTACCTTTATTTCTTGGACAGTGGTGACCTTCTAGGTCCAAGAAAGGTCAAGGTGATTCCACCTCTTCTCAAGTCAGGGAGATGTCCTAGAGATGGCTCACTGTCTTTGCAGCCCCTGCTGCCTCACTTGGCATGTGGCTCCTAAGCTTCCCCTTATCTTCCCTCTCTCCCTACTCCGTGTCTTGTGGGCTGGCCTCCTTCCCAACTCCCATTGCATCTTACTCAGGCAGGCCTTCTTCTAGCAGCCATCGCATGCCTACCTGTTATTTTGTTTTCTTGTTTTCTAATGAAATGAAGTTTGCAGCAGTTTTCAAAATATTTTATATTTACACCCTCTCCTGCAGCCAAGCCTACGCCACCAGCAGTACATAGTTGATATGGGATAAAGCTCCTTTCAGTCTTAAGACCCCTCAGGGTCAAGATAGTCTAAGAGAGGTTGTGGCCCAAGCCAGGCAAATCCAACCTGGGAACAGAACTGCTTGCCTCCCTGGAAGCCTTGTATAGGGAATTACCAATCACCCCCTCATTACGCATTTTCCCCTCTGCAAGTCTGGATTCTGCAGGGTAGTAGTGTAGCACAGGGCCTCATGGTAGTGGTGTTCCTGCTCTTGGCCTACAGCCACTCCTACAGCCAAGCCTATGCCACCAGCAGTACACAGCCAATATGGGCTAAAGCTAGAGGTACGCACCAGGGGCCCATGTCATTTTCATTTTTTTCACTTTTGTTATTTAAATCTGTCATTTTTGTTTTCATAAATATCAAATTGTCTTTGTTTGTCCTTTTTGTTGTTGTTTTCCATTGGTTTCAATGGAAAACACATTGTCGGCTCTAGCTTTTTTGTTTTTCATTATATTTTGCTGACTCTTGGAAGGATTATACCTACAATAGAAGGCATTGTGTGTACCAAATTACAAAAATATTGGCTAAAGGAATGCAATCTTAGAAGCAGTTGAATTATATTATTTTGCAAAAATCTTCATATACATGCTTAACTGTAACTTCTTTGTCTCACATTTAATGTAGCTGAAACGTGGCAAGTTTATACCGCTTCCTATATTTACTATCTCTGTCAACTTTCAGAAGCATTGGATAAAGGGTCCTAATGGCATAAGCAATTAATTTATAAATATATGTCTGACTGTAACATCATTGTAGTCCAACCAATGTACATGATATTTGGCAGGGCTGTTTATCACATGTTCATGCTCATCTCTGCCAAATATCAGAAAGATGTGATAAAGGGTCCCAATTTTATATGCCTACACAGCATATGCGGAGAAGGAGCCTATGCCAAGGATTCTCTCACTGGGCATTTTTAGACACACGTTAAAGTTCCGGATGTTTCGATCTTCTGGGTTTACAAGTCCACAAGTAAGTTCCGGATTCATTTTTCTCTCTCTCTCACACACACACACACACACACACACACACTGCCCTGAGGCAGTTCCTGGATGCATTCTTCACACAAACACTGCCCTGGGGCAGTCTAAAGCAAAGAAGTTTACCAGGAGAACCTTTTACACACAAAAACAAGTTCTTGGAGAAGTTTCACGCAGAAGTTCAAAGATCCGGATGTTTAAGATCTGGATGAGTAATTTAGACACACAGAAAGTTCTGGATGTTACAGTAAACATCCAGGAGAAATGTGTGTCTAAAAACACCCACTGTGGTATAAGATCGGGTTGTGATGTCAATTGGCCAGCAGAAATGTCAACCAAATATCCTCATTCTGTGCTGTGATCACCCCAACATTTCTCCCCCACTTGGTACTGGGACATCAAAGCATCTGTTTAGGAAAGAGCCAATAGAGATTATCTAATGTTTTCTGTCACAGTGCTACAGGATGTGATTGTAATGATAATTGGCCAACCTGGATGTGTAAACGATGTCTCCTGATTGCTGGGATGCTATTCCCAAAGTCCCAATTATGTCCCTTCAATGCTCGCCTCAGGGCCGTCCCCTATCCTCGCCTCAAAGCCACTACCGATTGGTCATGCAAAACTGGAAGCATGCAGTAATTGGCCAGTGAATGTGTCTATCAGTCTTTTGGGTTGCTCCACATCCTCTCTCCTACAGCCTCTCTCCCCCTGCCATGCCCGCGACTGGCACTGCATGTGCTGCTATTTATCTGAAAAATTGTCTTCAAGGAGACAGTATAAATTGCTTATAGAATTGGGTCCCTTTATCACATTGACCTGTAGTTCGGCAGAGATGATAGAAGAGGTATATTATACATTCCTGCTAAATATCCTGTAAACAGGATGGAATATAAACATGTTACAGCTGGAAATGCATGTTCAAGATAATATCTTATACCATCAGGACCCTTTATCCAATCTTTCTGAAAATCATCAAGAACATTAAGCTTGTGGAGGGACATAATATCCAGAGGTTTCATTCAAATTGAATGCAAGATAAAGAAGATGTAGCCATAAATGTGTATGGAGCTTTTTGTAAAATCAGAATATTCAATTGCTTCTTAAATCGGTTTCCTTTGGGAAATTGTTTGGGAAATTGGTACACATAGTGCCCTCCATTGGGGGCACACAATTCAATTCATTAGAATTGAATAAGAAATAAAAATGTTATAGCCAGAAATATGTTTTTCAGTTTTTTCCCTTTATTTCAAAAACAAAATGTTGTTTTCATTTCTATTTTCATTATTATTATTTGTCGTTTTCATTATTGTAATAATGATAATGAAAATGACAATTTTTGTTATCGTTATTGTAATAACAAAAATGACATGCACATCCCTAGCTAAAGCCCCTTTCACTCTTAAGTCCACTCAGAGTCAAGATAGTCTATAGTGGTGTATGAGAGGCTGTGACTCAAGCCAGGCAGATCCTACATGGGAACAGAGCTGTTTTCCTGCCTCCTTGGGAAAGTAGCTGCTTGCCTCCACTCCCAGTAAGCATCCTGACTTTGGGAGGGTCCTGCTTGCTGGGAAGGTGAGAACCCCTGCAGAGCTGCTTCTTCTTCTTCTATTGCCACCCCCTTTAGACTGAGCTCAGTGCCTTTATAGTGCTTGGGCATGCTCAGTCTGACATACTATTACTGAGCATGTCTCTGGACATAGTCTCTGTGGGGTGAGGTTTCAGGCTCTACTGGGCATGCTGTAGGACGTGGCCTCAGAAAGGCTTCCTAGCCCTTTCTGGGCATGCTCCAAGTCTGTCATGCAGTCTGTAGCTGCTCAGGCAGACAAACACCAGGGCTCCTTCAAGCCTCCAGGAGCTAGCCTGTTCCACTTGGTGCAATGATGGAACTTGCAATGTGGTGCCCATGACTGAAATTATGCTTCGGGTTCAGGTCTGGGTTGAGAAAAACTACTGGCCAAAGCAGGTTAGTCCAGTCATAGTTTAGTTTTTGTTTTATTCCCTGTTTTAAAGGAACAATTATTCTAAAATAATCTATTGTTTACTATCTTTGGTTAGAGGGAAATGGGAAAATTGCATGCTGTATGTATTGTTTGGACAAAAATACAACAAGCAGCCATTAAAAAGGTTTGCTGTCCTGTAACCCATAGCGCCTCAGGCCCAACACACCGACAGCTCTCAGGATATAAAAGATTTCTGGAAGAAGTATGTCAAACTGCCAGAGGGAACATTTCTCCACTAAGCTCTTCACAGCCCATTATGAAGGGAAGATCCGGCACTTCTGTTTTAAATAAAATTACACTGACTAATGGAGAGTTTCTCACAATCACTTGTAGAGGGCACGCTTTCCATGGATTCCATTCTTGTGTGCTATAGCTGTTGCTGCATGGTGATGAATGTGAAGTTTCTGAAAAGGACTGAGATATCTAAACATCTGTTACAGATTTACATTGTAGGTGCGAGTCTGAAAATAAAGTTTCATTTTTCATATTATGCATCACACACCATATATCCTGAGGTTTAGTCTCATTATGCTGTAGCCCACTACCTATTCAACAAAAAGCTGCACCTATATAGACTGTTGCAATATGAAGAGGATTTTAATCTCTCAGTGAAGCAAACCATGAGTTATCTCACTGAAATCAATGAACTACTTCCTGATCTCACTTATCTCATGTAAATCTGAAGTAATTTCACTGAGTTCAGCAGTTACCAAAGATTTACACAAGGTAACTAGCCCCAGATGCTGGCGCTGGGTAGTGAGATCCAAATTATGTCCATTATATTTGGAATGGAAATAGGCAGTAATAAAACTGTACATTGTATTATTTTAATGGTGACAGGTACATTTCTAACATAAATCCCGCATCTTAAAAGATAGCTGAATGCCCAAATGAATCTTGCTAGCAGTATTTTCCAATTCATGTTTAGACATTGATTGTCAATGGCCCCAATCCAAGGTGTGCATGCATGTGGACCAAAACAACACTTGTAGAAGCACATACAGTGTGCGCGCATACAGGGTGCCTCTGGGAAGGTTCCCTGCCTCCAGATTGTGCCACCACTGCAGCAGTCACTTTGGGTACTTTCAGACATGACACTAACCACCCTTTAACCACCCTTGGTGGTTATTTATGCATGTTGCAGGGCTGCATAGGGCACCAATACAGCCCTGCAACATGCATAAATAACCTCCAAGGGTGGTTAAAGGGTGGTTAGCGTCATGTCTGAAAGTACCCTTTAACTCCACCTCTCCCTCTCCCAGGTGGCTGTGTATTTGGGAGGTGGGAGGACTTTCCAAGGGGCAGCCATGCACACACAGGGTGTTTTCAGACGAGATGCTAACCTGCATGGCCACCCATGAGCCCTGGATCTGACTGCTCGTCTGAAGTTGGAGTAGCCGGATGCGCACTTCCATGAGCCACAGAGCACCCATTCCCAGCCACTCACGGAGCAATGCTGGGAAATCTGGAGCAAGCCATGTGGCGTAAGCCAAAGGTGTGACGGCTGCCTCCACGGCCATGGTAGCCACGCTGGGAGCTGTTTATTCCCTGTTTGATTCATTCCCAGCACTCCACATGTGTGGGTGCTCCATGGCAGAGCCACTCAGTAGCCACACTCCCACCTCCCATCGACTTGCTCATCTGAAAACAAACACCCACTGTGTGTACATGCAAGTGTAGTTTTGATCCACATGCATGCATGGACTTTGGATCGGGGCCTAAATTTCCATTGACAGTGTTACCAGCCAGCCTGTCCTTCTGTCACCCTGGTTCATCTTTGACTCCTCCCTCTCCTTTATGCCTCAAATCCAGTCTGTTGCTAAGTCCTGTCACTTCTCTCTGCATAATATTGCTAAAATCCATCCGGCCCTTCCATACTGTTTCCACTGCCAAAACCCTAGTCAATGCTCCAGTTCTCCCTCTCTTTGACTACTGCAACCTCCTTCTTACTGGCCTTCTCCACTCTGGCCTTGCCCCTTTCACTTCCGTTCAACAGTCCGCTACCAAGGTCATCCACCTCATGAGTTATCTATTGTTCAAAAATGATACAGTCCCTCTGTTTTCAGTTCAGTTTTTATTTCACAAGACATAAACTAGAACACTGAACACCTTTGTGGAATTTCTTATTATTAATAAAACCTAATCACTTCTACTGAGGAGCTGATATATGGTAATATAATAAATTTGTAATAATGGGTGTTAACAAATGTGATGATGACCTGCTTTGGCCCATGAGTCACTGGCACATTTGTTGTTGCGCCGCCAGATGTTGACCTATGATTACTCCTGGGCGTGTCAGCAGTGAGCCTGTCAGACTAGGCCAGAGTGGGCTACAGTGGGCTATCACATCTGTTGTAACCCACCGTGACCCAGCTTGGATTGGGTCCACCGTGGCTGGCCACCATGGATGTCCATCATGGCAGGGGGCGGGGCACTGGGCGCAGCATGGGGCAGGGCCGAGCGGCCACATGTTCATGTGGCTCCCTGCCCTCCCCGGCAGCTTGGCCACCGGCATGTTTGTTGGCTAGTCTGACCCGGTCAAGATCCTATTGGCAGCAGGATCCCGACCAAGGCTGGGTTGATGACACCCAATATTTTTTCAGAATGGCAAAACCTGACTTTGCCTTTTTAAACAGACATTGCTTCCTTGATATTTCAAAACTTTGCAAAACTTAAAACCGAATGACTGATTCTCACTTTACACTGCTATAAAATTAACTTTAATGAAGGAAATGGGGTTATGCTGAAGTCTGACTGGTGTAGGATGAATCAGGGCCTAAAAGCCCAATCCATCTCCCATTCTAGTAAGGGGGAGTAAGGCGTGGAGACGGGGGTAAATTGTACTTCTCTGTGGTAGAGGAGGCCATTCTGCCAGGGCTGGAGATGATTCCCCACCCCCACCCTCCAAAGAAGCCAGGCAGATTTTGCAGTACAGCTTTCCCCACTAGTTCTTTTGCTAGGGTTTCTACCACAGCTGGATAATTTATTTTAAAAGAGGTCACACAGCAGTCCTTCTGTTGGAGGGATTCCAAAGTATGTCCTCCTCCCTATTGGCAATTCCTCAAAAATGAGCATGATAAATAATCATTCCAGAAGACAGTAAAAGTAATGGGAAACAAATAGAACTGTCATGCTATGGAATATCTTTGTGTTGATGGGTCTTCAGATGGTTTAAGCGCCCAATCCTGGATCTGAATTTACTTCCACAGGTATCACAGTAGCAGAGTGAATCCAAGGGGAGTGGGTTACCAAGGTGTTCTTTCCATTGTTGGCATTTTCTCTGGCTATTTTGACATGATCATAAGTCTGGAGTAAACACCTGTAAGGGCATTTTTAGACGAGCTGGAGAATCTAGCGGACTGACAAATTCGCTCTTTAAAAAGTCACGTGCGAAGGGTTTACACGCACTGGATGTCACCAGCCACCACCGAAAACAGTGGCACCAGGCGGCTCACACATTGGGCATTTTTACACACACATTAAAGTTCCGGACTTTTCAATCTTCTGGGTTTACAAGTCCACAAGTAAGTCCCGGATGCATTCTTCACACACACACACTGCCCTGAGGCAGTTCCCGGATGCATTCTTCACACACACACTGCCCTGAGGCAGTTCCCGGATGCATTCTTCACACACACACTGCCCTGAGGCAGTTCCCGGATGCATTCTTCACACACACACACTGCCCTGAGGCAGTTCCTGGATGCATTCTTCACACAAACGCAGCCCTGAGGCAGCCTAAAGTAGCCGCAGCTGTAGATGTGACAGGCTGCCATGGAAACCAGGTGACCACAGCTGCCTGGAGCAAAGCAGTTTACCAGGAGAACTTTTTACACACAAAGGTTCTAGGAGAAGTTCTACGCAGAAGTTCAAAGATCCGGATGTTTAAGATCTGGGTGAGTGATTTAGACACACAGAAAGTTCAGGATGTAACAGTAAACATGCAGGATAAATGTGTGTGTAAAAACACCTATTATTTTTCAAACTGGATGTTTTACAAATTCAGTTTTAAAAATAACGCGCGAGCCGCCAGGCTCCGCTTCCGACCAGAATGAGGAACTCCAGCCGAGAGAAGAAGGCCTCTGTTAGAGCATTGGTCCTGTCATTAATTGTCTTGGATGTAAATTTCGAGAGGGGATTCTCTATTTGTGCAGAGAACTGAGACAGCAGGGCACTGGATTCTTCTACATAGACAGCGCAGTTGAATTCCAGAGCTTCCTTCCTGGATTGGTGGGGATGCCAGTTCCCTTGGAAATAGTGGATACGCCATCTGCCTCCTCCATTTCCAGCTGCCCCCCTTCCCTGCCGCTAGCCAATCTGAGGGTTTGGTGAGAGACCCTAAAGAGAGAAGCAGTAGCCCCTGGTCCAGAGTGCCTCTCCTGGTTGCTGTGTGGGCAGCTGTGAACCCATCTCCTTCCAGTATTGCCACTTGCTGTCATGGGTTCTTGGATTGGATGGGTGTGATGGATTGCCTCAGCTGCAGGGTCAGAGTGGATTAGGAGGCAGTCTTCTCTGTTGTAAATCCCTGCTTGTGACATTTTGCCACCTGAGACTGCAGAATACTGGGTAGAGGAGAAGTAAACTCTACCTGCAGTTCTCATATGGTGGTGGGGGCTCAGTCTGGATGTACCATTCCCACAATCACTATTCCGGACTGAATTTAATCCAAATTAAAATAAATTCTTGAAAATTAGGATTTAAAATCCTGGAGTAAAACCTAAATGCAGATTTACTCAATCAGGATTAATTGTTCCCACAAAATCCTAAATCCAAATTTAGAGGCACTTACTCTGGATTAATGCACATGTAAAAGCACCCATAGAGAACTGTTTACTCCTTAATCCGAATTAGTGCTTATTCTGGAATATTAATGATCTTGTAAACAGTTATCCCTGAATGACAACTCAGGAATGACAAATTCAAACTTACAGCTACTTTGGAATAATTGTGCATGTATATAAGTAGCTTTTGCCCATTTACAGAGTTGGATTTGATATAAAATATGAGAGTCTCTGTAGATAGCCTTCCATGTGTTCTGAGCCCTGCCATGTGTTGACACTGACTTTTTCATATCGGCCTTAAGGATGTCTTTTATCTTTTTCTCTGACTACCTATACTTCTCCAATCAGTGCTAGGTTGGGAGGGGGGTGGGGAGCAGCTATTTTGGGAGCCTAGAATCCTGTATGTGATTCAATATGTGCTGAATCAGCAAATCCCATAAGCAGGGACCCATGTTCACTGCGTTTTCCTCATTGACGCCAACGGGGAAAATGCAGTGGATGTGGATCCCTTCCCATAACTGTCCTGGACATGCCCACACCTAACTAATACCCAACCCTTTTGGAGACTAAGTTGGTGGGTGATTGGGCTTTTGCTGTGGCGGGCCCCTCGGCATGGAACTTGCTTCTAGACCTGAAACAAAATCTTGGTGAGGGCTGCTGTACCAATGGACACTCACAAGCACTCCCGAAAGGTTGGTATTTCCCTTCAGAACAGCAACACTTGCTCTCATCTCAGCCCTACTAGCTTCCTCCCAATATTTGACAGTTCCTCCCTCCTCACCTTCAAAAAACACCTGCAAACTCCTTTTTGTTTGTTTGTTTTACAGGTGCTTTTAGACGATCCTCTGCTGGTACCCCTTTCATGTGTTTTTCCTTCCCTTTTTACATTCCCCTTTTACATTGTTTTAAACTGAGTTTATATATACTGTTTTATTGTATTTTAAATGTTAAAAAGCAGTGGGCCCAATCCTAAACACAGTTGCACATAAGTAAGACTCATTGTAATCAGTGGGACTTAGGCGGCATTCAGACGTGCGTTTAAATCGCACAGCCTCTTTTGCGGCATTTTGCGATTTAAATCATCTCTCACTTCCGGGTTGGTCTGAATGCGGTGAGTGCGCACATTTCAGCCTAACCCGACCTGTTGGAGTGCGGTTTGAAAAGCTGCTCCGAGCAGCACTCCAACAGGTCGGGTTAGGTGGAAATGTTGCATTCAGACCAACCTGGAAGTGCGCGGTGCTTTAAATCTCATGCTGCCGTGGCGGCGGCTGTGTGATTTAAACGCACGTCTGACTGCGCCCCTACTCCTGAACAAGTATGTTTAGAACTGAGCCCAAAATATATAAAATCAATATGAGTGCCATCTGGTGGAGGGGTACTTTAATAATAATAATAATAATAATAATAATAATAATTAATTAATACATTGATATGGGTCTCCAAACAGAAGAGGGGCTTAAGGGGCCATTGTGCTGCTATAACCATAAATTATAAATGTTTAATAATAATAATAATAATAATAATAACCACTTTCCATGAAACACCATTAGTGACTTTTTCTTCTGTATTTTACCAAACTGAATCATGACCTTAATTAATACATAAAAGGGATGTGGCCTGGTCTCATTGACCTGAGTTTTGCATAGACATACTTCCCATGGTTTCAGTATCATTATTCCTGATTTTGCACTGGTTTGAGATCTGAATCTGGCCCTCAATGCCATCTAGAACCCATTGAAAATCTATGTAAATCTGTGGTCTCCTATATTAAGCAAGCCTCCCTCCCCCCTTTACGCATTTAGGGCCAAAACCTCTTGGCCTTATCAAAATTTCTAAGAATTAATGGGAAACACTCAGATTTTCTGACTCTGTTTGGCATTTCTTAACAGACAGATACATTGATCACTGGTGTTAGAGAGGAATAGGTCTCCCCAGTTGTGATTTACTGTTGCTAGTGTGTATGGTCAATTACTCATAGGAACTACAAATGCTCAAACTTTATGTTTATGGTCTCTGCAAAGTGAATTATAGATGACTGTGTGTTAGGCAGTGTAATATATTAGATCCCATGCATATGAATCAGGGATCCTGAATAAATGTATACAAGAGTTGAGAATTTTAATGAATAACAAGGATTCTTATGCAACCATCCACACTCAAAAATAAATCACCATATTGCAATTTGCAGCAAGTAGGGCACCCAGTTATTTAGTGACCATTAAAAAGAAAAATAGTCTAGTTTATCTATGCTTCCAGTATAAGAGGACAGTGACAAGGCTATCAAAACCACATAATACTCATGCCTAAACAGATATCAATATAAACGAAGCATAAACATGTAATCAGTGCACAAGATTTTTGTTTAGATTAATTTATGTATGACATCCAGTTTTAAAACTATTTCTAGCTAAAAAGGGATGGTGTCTTTTATTATTTCATGAAAAACTAACCTAAATATTGCAAACTGGTACAATTCCCAGATTTTGCATGGAGAAATTCCAGATAATTAAAACTAACGTGTTTCTTGTTTTGCTCCCTTTCACTATCCCAGGGAAGCTGCATAATTTGATAGATACTGTAGATAATGGATGCTGAATCTGATCCTGTTCAAGCCACGACCCAAACTCCGTTGACGTCACGGCTGTTAGGATTTCACCCATTATGTCCTTTCTTTTTGGGGGGTGGGGAGGGAAGCTTCCCCTGCTATGTTTTTTACAGATGTTACAAGGATCAGGTTGGTTATGGGTTGTACCTCCTTATATTGCAACCTGCTCCCAGTGCTGGCCTGCATATTGGATGAACAGGTTGGACAGTTTGTCCATAGTGGCAAGTGGCAGATGGCCGCTTTTAGACGTACGCGGTGCACATGCGGTGAAAATCACGCTGTGTGTAAAAATCCTGTGGGCGGGGTTTAGACGTGACATTTTGCACGCTAAAGCTGGTCACCCATTCTTTTAAAACCACATACTAAATACCTCTATATCGAGGTAAAAAGAATGACCAGCTTTCATTTTTACACGCAGTGTGATTTTATGCCACGTGTGCGCTGCGCGTGTCTGAAAGTGGCCTAAGGATCAGACCCCTCTGTGCCACTCTTAGAAGGTTGGTCAGCCCTCTTCTGCTCCCCATTGATTCCAGAAGAAGCAAGAGTCCCTCCCAAGCCCTGAATTGCAAGCCTCAATCCAGGGCTTTCACTGTGGGCTGGTCATAGCATGCCTGTTCTCTACTGATCAGCTGGCTGTGGGGAGCAGGACTCCAAATCCTAGCCTGGGACTTGCAATGTGGGAGGTGGGTAGAGGGGCTTGCACCTAAGGTGGTTTGCATAGGGCAGCGAAACACCACCTCAGGCTGGCCTACCTGCTCACTCATACCACTTTCCTGAAAAATACCAATGCAGTACCTCCTACATGGAAAATAGCAACATGTGCAACAGTGGTGATGAGAAACTCTAAGATGGTGCTTTGTGCCCTCCAGCGCTGGGGACAAGTGCGGACTATGATCCTACAGAGCCTCATCTAGTGAGTTTACATGAGAACCAGGTCAGGTCCATGAATGAACTTGAAATGACAACGTGAGTGTGGGAAGCACTGACATAAAATATAGGCCCACAATCGCAGGGAAACCTAGCCTATGCGGGGGCCCACGACAATTCAGAAGCTGCTCCTCCCAACCCATGGGACCCATGACGAATCTAGAAATAATTTGTATGATATACTGTGGGGCCTGCAGTGCAGAGAGCTCTGGCCCCTGAAAGAGATGTTACGTTGAATTGAATATCAAAATTAATTACAGTAATTCTTCCCTTCTTCTAATGGGTGAGTCAGTCTGTGTCCAAATGTTTCTATGTTAGACAGGGACCCACAGCGTATTAATTATTATTATTATTATTTATTATTAGCAAGCATTTATATAGCGCCAGCAATGTACCTGGTGCTTTACAAAGTAATGGAATAGACACGATCTCTGCCCTAGGGCTTACAATCTCAGAAACAGAGGTGGGAGGGGGT
This sequence comes from Sphenodon punctatus, assembly GCA_003113815.1. NCBI lineage: Eukaryota > Metazoa > Chordata > Lepidosauria > Sphenodontia > Sphenodontidae > Sphenodon > Sphenodon punctatus. Next base: position 2,507,176 of record QEPC01008874.1, read on the forward strand.
GACGAAGGAAGGGGGCCAGAGGGAGAGACAAGGAGTGTAACATTCACGAAGATGTGAGGTCCCAGGTGCACATGCTTGGCTTGGTTACATCAAGAATGATGGCTGGCTGGTCCATGTGATGAGGCTATGAGTACACAGACCTCAGGTAACAGATTGTACTGTAATGTTTTGCACAGGGCCCCAACCAGGGCTTAAATTGTGAGGGGGCTTAGCCCCGGCAATTAAATTCAAGGGGGGGTTGAGCCCTGGGAAATTTTCCCACTAGGAGTGTGCACCCAGAAATGGGAAAGGCCAGAAAGAGGCTAATATTGGCCATTTCCAAGTTAGAAATGAAAGCCAGAAAAACCCTAAATGGTGTATTTGGCTTTCATTAATGACTTTTTTGCCCCATCCCCTGCCCTGGTCATCATATAGATTCAATCACAAGAACTCCTGTTTTATATTCAGTTGTAGAGAGGCAAGTTAGTCTAGTGATTAGATCACTAGCTGACTGCAGCCTACAGTTCATTTCCCTGGTCTGTCAAGTTCTGGGGCATGGTTTATGAGGGAGGGGCATGACTTGCGAGACAGGTTTGGTTTCCGGCAATTCATTTTTTATAAATTATGCACTGGGCCCAACTTTCCTGGATCTGGCACAGGTACCTTCTTCTTGTGTTTCTTCAACAATAAAAGCTGAAGAAATTGAGTGCACAATTGCTAATCTCCTACAATTGTTTCCTGGCTATCTTGATTCCTGTCAGTGAATGGCTACCCAAATATGGATGATAATAAATAATTATTTACATATAGGATTTTATGATTTACATATAGGATTCTGCCACATGGAAGCTCTCAGATCAGTAAAAAAAACAACAGCAGCTCACTGTGGAAAGAGATTATACAGAGACAGCTGGATCAAATCCTACAGTTATAATAATAATCTTAGGTGTTATAACAAAAAGAGAAGTTTTACAAATACTGATCTTTTAGTGATATTTCTATTGTGTTTAAATTATAGACGGCTTAATTTTTTATTTATTTATTTTTTAAAAACCCAACAACAAGGTATCAGTTTCACTTTTTAAATATAAAAATCCATCATTCAATGGATTTTAACAGTTCTATGTAGAGCAGGCCATAATGGAAGTCTGTACTCCTTTAATAAATGGAGTGATTTTTCAACCCTAACAAAGTGCTTTTAGGATAAAAAACAACAAGTATTGAATTATGAAGTAGGTTTCCAAGCTGCCTAGATTGTTTGTTTCATTAAAGGACACTATACAAGTGTTGAAATCCCATCTTGAATGTAAATAATGTTTAATTTAACTTGGGTAAATGAACACTGTTAAATAAGAAACTGGATCCTTCAATGCTACAACCTGCAAACTAGCAGTACCAGGAATGAATGAATGAATGAATGAATGAATGAAAACTTTAGCACTGTAAAAGCTACAGATAACAAAATAAAAGTTGCCTGCACTTTAAATTCCTTGCAAAGTATATTTACTTGAAAGAATGAGGAGAGTATTTTTTTCCTCTTTTCATTTATTGGGTTTCTTTAACTGTCTGTGAATCATGAAATAATCCAATAAAATGAACTGTTTGAAGAGCTGGATGTAATTAAGCAGGAGTTTGCTCCACTGTGTCAGCGAGACTGAGTGATCAGCTAACAACATGTTGCACAGTGGACATACAGATTACACAAGGTAATCACATGTCATGTCTTTGCTCAGAGATGAAGAAGCATAGACAGCTGAAGTTTAACAGAGGTGTCCTTAGAAACTATGGGTCCTGTGGGGCAGTGCTACCAACTAGAAAAAAAATAAATTACTGACAAGCACAATTTTTTTGACTGGCAGCAATATTTTTTACTGGCAGCAAGGTAAACTAACTGCTTTTAACTTAGGCCCTTTTTACACAGACGCCCTAACACCCATAAAATGGGTGTTACATTTTATTATACATGTTGCAGGGCACCACTGCAGCCAATCACCATGGGCCCTGTGCACACATGATGCCTCCACCCAGTTCCTCTGGGTGGAGATGGGTGTTGGC
>QEPC01008874.1:2513471-2573869 GCA_003113815.1 Sphenodon punctatus
GTCGCTAAGGCTGCCTTCCGCCAGCTGTATCTGGTGTGTAGGCTGCGTCCGTTCGTCTCCGGCCCAGACCTGGCCTCCCTTATCCATGCCTTCGTCACCTCGAGGCTAGACTACTGTAACGCACTCTACGTGGGGCTTCCCTTGTTCCTGGTCCAGAGGCTGCAGCTAGTGCAGAATGTGGCGGCTTGTCTCCTTACGGGGACGGGCCATCGGGAGCATATTACACCTGTGCTACGAGTTCTGCACTGGTTGCCAATAGTGTGCCGAGCCAGGTTCAAGGTTTTGGTGTTGATCTATAAAGCCCTACACGGTCTCGGCCCTTCATACCTCAGAGACCGCCTCGCCCTCCACACCCCAGAGCTGCTCCTTCGGTCTGCCGGGGGTAGCTTCTTGGAGGTCACCTGTGTTAAGCGGGGGGCCACAATGGAGAGGGCATTCTCAGTGGCCGGGCCGCGCCTTTGGAACTCCCTTCCAGAGGAAGCTCGCCTGGCCCCATGCCTGTTGACATTCCGGCGGAGTTGTAAAACCTGGCTGTTTGCCCAGGCCTTTGGGGAGGGTGTGGGGTAGGGTGAGGGGTTTTTAGCACCCCCACCTGATTTGTGATAATTTATTTGTGATATTTATGATATTTTAGCCCTGTTTTAACATTTGAATGTTATTATGAAATGTTTTAATTTTTTTAAATTGTATTTTAATTGTTGGAAGCCGCCCCGGGCTGCTATGCAGGAGGGGCGGGGTATAAATTTATTAAATAAATAAATAAATAAATAAATAAAGCATGAAGAGTGTGCGGAGGGGGATTGGCTCAGGAGGGGCAATGCCCCTTGTGCCCTGCAATGCGCACCACCCCTGATTGGCAGCAATGCAAAAACAACAGTAAAACCAATCTGTTGATAACCCTGCTATGAGGCCCAGTGCAATGACCTCAATGGAGTTCCTCCTAGCATGGGTTCCATTTGTGGATCAGTGCAGCCAGAGACCCTGATGGGGGTCTCTTCTGGTGCAGGGACCTTGTAAGGCTTCACTGGTTACTTCTAAGGAAATATAATTGGAAACTAATGCTGATGTTAACACTCAAATAGTGTAATCCTCATTTCTCTAATGGCAAATATGCCTTTGTAAGAGCTGACTTCTATTTGTGCAGGGCTGAAACAATAACTTGATAAAAAGATCCCAAACCAGAGAAAAGCATAATTCTTTGCTAAGCAATGCATTATGGTACTTTTCATGTCTAAATTCTGGCTTTAGTATTCTTCTAATTAAATTCAACAAGAAAGTGGTTGGTGAACTGAAGATAGTTAATCTGAGAAAAAATGCAGGACTTTTTGCTGAAGTGAAATAAATCTCAAAGGGCCTTCAGAGCTCCATAAAAGGATTGGACTGACAGCCACCAAGAGTGATGTGCTTTATCCACTCCTTGAGCAATGTCTGTGGGAGCTTCGCTCCAGCCTTGCAATTTCATACCAATGTAGTTCATCCCTGAGCAGCACAGACTCTCTTGGGGTGCATGAGTAAGTAGCTCAGAGTGCATGTCCAGTCAATCCTTGATCTCGCCACTCAGTCTCAGACCACCAATAAAAGTGCCAATTGTGATGGGTTTTTATGGTCTTGGATTATGGGCTTTTTATGATGTTGGATGGAAACCACTACTCTTTTCAGATAGACAGTTTAAGAGGCATCATAACAACTTCTCTGACCACTAGTGACTTGAGAAAGATTCAAATGAGTAATCTAGAGATGAAAGGCTGTATGTCCTGTTACTAATAAGTCCTTTTCACACCCCTTACTAAGTAGGCCCTTTCCCAACTCGTTCTGCATTGCAAGTTGTGCACTGTGCAGTGACTGAGGTCCATGTTTTAAGTTTAGTATGTAATCTAGTATACAAGTAAGGACAGGACAGAACAGGATACCCCCAAAAATATGCACATGGGTAACCCTTACTTATGCAACTAGCCACATTGACGCCAACAGGAGCAGTAATGTGAGTTAAATGAGTGAATTGTTTTCAGGATAGAACCTAAATTAGCTTTATATATGTGTGTGCATTGTAGCCTTCCCTGAGTAAACTTTTCAGGAAGTTAGTGGAAACTTTCATGAAGGTGTATTGCATGGCATGTCCTTTTCATAAGGGTTCATAATTTGATTCTATCAAAATTAAGCTGCAGTGAAAGACCTGAAAGTATTTCCCCCCAACAAGGACCATTTATCTTCCCAATTTCTACTCTTTCCACAGAGCAAGAGGTAGCACACTTATCGTTTTTATAAAATGAAAAGTCTATTTTTAATTCTCATTTTTTCTCTAAAATGACTGAAACGTTTCCCTCCAAAAATCATCATCAGTCAGAAGACTAAGAATTTTTGAAAGTGATAGTAATAACTAGAGGATTCGAATGAAAAACATCAAGCACTGCAGTCTTTACTAGGGCCATTGATGCTGTTCCTATGTATGCTCCAATGTCACTTCCCATAGTTTTACATTCCTGTCACTTCATTGATTTCTCTGTAATTACGCCTGCCACTGTGTATGTGAGATCAGAATTTGGTCCTTAGTGTGTAGGGCTGTAATTACATCCCACATTGCACTCTTTCCAATGTGGTAATCCCTTTTTGGATTTCATTAACTCAGTATAATGCCAGAGCTTGCAGGTTCAGCAAAGTTTCCAAGACTGACTGATGGGAAGTGCTGGACAAGGACATTGATTCCGTTTCACTCAGGTAAAGATGAAAGTACCCACAAAAGCAGATATTGTCTTTTGAAGGTCACTGCGTTGTAGTGGAACACCACAGCACAGAAATGGAAAAAGCAAAACATTCTTTGAATTGTTTTTAGGGAAGAAACAAATGGATTGATCTACTCTAAAGGAGCCTTACACTATAATACTTTATCTCTTCTCATTGGATAAGGTGCCAGAAAGTAACAACTTGGAGTAAAAAGTGGCCTCAATTTTTACTTACACAAACCTATTGACTTTTAATAAAAATAGTAATGTCTTTTTAGTTGTTTTCCTACTGAAAGAAGGTATATGCAATCACCCTACATGTGTGAGTATACAGCCTATCTTAGCAACTTTTGATCCCATAGGGTAACTTCAACCAAATTTGTAAGAAAGACAGACGGCCCAAAGGTAAAGTAGATTTCTCAAATTTCATATCAATAGGTTTATCTCCAGGGGATAAATGGCCCTTTTTGTAGCTGTAAAATCCCATTGATTTACAATTAGCATTGTTCCCTCTTAGGTAACAAGGCCTCACTTGGTCAAGTTATTGCTACATGGAATGACTTGTTACATTATTACATGCTGATAGATGTTAAGGTGTTTGGTTTGGCCAATAAAACCCTAAGTGACCCGAGACCTACAAATCTAAGTAACGGGGCCATCCTGCTGGAGTTGCAATTAGCATTGGTGCCTGAGTCCACTTCTAGACGAACACGTCGTGCTTGCGTCATCTGTTCGCACGTCTTTTGAAAATCCTGCAGGCCAGGATTAGACAAGACGTTTTGCACATTAAAGCTGGTCGCGTGTTCTTTTTAAACCACAAACTAAATACCCTGACATTGTGGTATTTAGTTCGCAGTTTTAAAAGAATGTGCAACTGGCTTTAACACGCAAAATGTCTCGTCTAATCCTGACCCATGGGATTTTCAAAAGTCATGCGTGCGGATTGAGCAAGCGTGACCCACTCGTCTAAAAACGGCCATAATTATTTTATTTTTTTAATTATTTATATAGTGCAAGCAATGTACTGGCACTGTACAATTCACAGTCAGAAACAGGTTCCTACCCCTAAGGGGCTCAGAGTTGTAGCCCTTTCAGTTTCAGAGTGGCTGTGCAGGACAACATTCTCTTTAAGTGCCCTGGTTCTTTGGAACTCACTTGCTTACTAAGCCCTTCAGGGGAGGCTGCCAGGCTCCTCTGATAATAGGTGTCTGGTGGTGCTCGGAATGGGAGTCTTCTGGAGCATCTGGTCTGCTCCTGTCCATGGTGAACATCTGATGGGTGGAGCAGATGTGACACTACCACCCGTGGCCACACCGGAGTTAGTGTGTCCACTGGTGGTAGCATTGATTGATTTAATCTGTAAAACAAAGGGTTTGGGGCAACAGGACATTAAGTGCAAGTATGTCCTCATTGAAGTCATACTCTCATAGACTTCGGTGGGAGAGAGCTGCTCTCTGACTCTCAAAATATTTATTCTTTTAGGGAATAAATTGCAGGTTTGAGAATATAACTCTTTCCCAGAGAGAAGTCCTGACCAGCTCCAGGAACAGGAAGCTATGAAACAGTTTCAGGGTCTAATACCCAATCCTAGCTTAAAAGGTGTCTAAAAACCAAACCGAACAAAACAAAACAAAACCACACAGAAATCATTAAACATTCGAATCACAGAGTTGGAAGTGACCATGAGGGTAATTGAGGCCAGCCCCCTATTTGGTGTAGGGGTACACACACCCCTCCCACACCTTGCATGCACCCAGAGCACAGTGCATATGTGGAGTGCAAATATAAGTAATTATGGAAAGAATAAATAACTAATCATTGGAACACTAAGTCTTTATTGGAACAATGTAGAGAGGTATGTTTAAATATAAATGTAAGACGTATTAATGATCGGAATAGTAAATAAATAGTTATTGGATTAATTTGCATAAATAAGCATAATTTAATTTTCATGCTTTTTGGACTGTAAATTTTGTCATAGTGCATATTGTTAAATAGTTGTGTTAATAATGTTTTTTTTAAAAAAAACCAAAACATTTTTTTATTAGAAATGATCCTGTAATTCATGTTTTTGTAAACTGAAAGTTTTGTTGGTTAAGATTCATACAGTAAAACACTCCCTCCCCTCAAAATTCCCACCCTCCCCAATAACTCAACCATCCCTCATCCCTGCCCTCCAAATGCTCTTTCAAATAAAAAAGTTTTGCATCCCCTCCGGAAGACACTCAGACTCGGGCTCAAGCAAACCTACCGGGGAAGGGAATTCCATAAAACTGGGACAGCAACTGAGAAAGCCCTCTTGAACACCCCCATCCTACGGACAAGGGCAACAGATGGAACCTGCAAGACAGCACTCTCAGCCGATCGTAGGACGTGATAGAACATGGTAGGACAGGTAGCCTCTTAAATATATGGGGCCCAGGATATTTAGGGATTTAAAGGTCAAAACCAGCAGCACCTTGAATTGTGCCCAAAAAGCTATAGGCAGCCAGTGTAGACTTCGGAGCACAGGCATAATGTGCTCCTGGCGACTCATTACTGAAAGGAGCTGAACTGCTGCATTCTGCACCAGCTGCAGCCTCTGAACAGTCATCAAGGGCAGCCCCACGTAGAGCCCAATGCAGTAATCAAGCCTCAAGGTGATGAAAGCATGGTTGACAGTGGTCAGATCAGAATCAGAAAAAAGTCACATCCTTCTCACCAGATGGAGTTGGTGAAAAGCGCTCCTGGCCACCAACGCAGCTGGACAATCCAGGCACAGTGAGGGATCCAGAAGCACTCTAAGGCTGTGAACCCAATTGACCAGAGGAGGCCAGACCCCATCAATGACATATGCCCCAACCCCTTCCAAGTCACAGGACCAGTCAACCATCATCACTTCAGTCTTGTCAGGATTCAGCTTCAATTGGCTCACCCTCATCCAGTCCCTGAGGGGACACAGGCATTGAGTAAGGACCAAGACTGCAGGACCTGGGTTGTATGAAAAGGAGAGAGAGAGCTGAGGAGAGGCATCATCAACATACTGATCACACCTCACCCCAAACCTCCGAATGACCTCACCCAGCGGTCTCAGATACACATTGAACAAGAGGGGAGACAATAGAATCTTGCAGGATACCACAGGGGAGGTCCTGAGGGGATGGGGAGCAATCACCCATCACCACTCTCTGGGACCTCCTTAACAGGAAAGAATGGAACTACTCAAGAGTGGTCCCAGGCACCTCTGCCAGGTCCTGCAGTTGTGTCAACACCTCATGATCAACTGTATCAAAAGCTGCTGAAAGATCTAAGAGAATCAACAAGGTAGAATTTTCCTTGTCTATCTCAAGGTGTACATCATAGACCAAAGCCACAAGTGCAGTCTCCATGCCATATCCAGGATGAAAACCTGACTGAAATGGGCCCAGGAATCCAATACCATTGAGATGAGCCTGGAGCTGACGGGCAACCACCTGTTCAATAACCTTCCCTAAAAAGGGAAGGTTAGAGACAGACTGATACCTGGCTGGGGAGTCAGTGCCCAAAGATGGTTTCTTAAGCAGGGGCTGGGCCACCATAGTTTTAAGGGTGCCTGACACCCTCCCCTCCCATAGGGAGGCTTTGATTACCCCAGCCAACAATGGCCCCAACGTCTGCTGGTTGGCTTTCACCAGCCAGGATGGGCAAGGATCTAATTCACAACTGGTTGCCCTCATCATTGCAAGCACCTCTCCCGCATTGGTGTGTGATACCAACTGAAACCAATCCAAATAAACAGGACAAGGCTGGATGTGCGAACGTGGTTTGGAAGTTCGAGGTTCAGCCCGAACTTGGGGTGTTCGACCTGTTTGCGAACACCCCGAATGCGAACCGACCCCTGACCAAACTGATCGAACTGAGTTCAGGTTCCGAACTGAGTTCGGGGGTGGGTGGGGAACCCGGTTTCCCCCACCCCTCCAGGCTGCACGGGTGGAAGGGACACCAGGGAGCACTTCCCACCCCACCCTGCCCAGCCTGGAATTTATTAATTTTTTTAACCCCCCCAGATTGCCCGTGGCCCTACCTGGTGGTGCTGGGACTCTAGCCCCGGGTGGGTCCGGGAGCGGGTCCGCCACCGCCAGCGCTCCGGAGCACTTCAGGCCACTACTAGGCCTGAAGCACTCCGGAGCGTTGCCCCTGCCGGAACACGGTCACTACCGCAGCCATTGCCGGAACCGGAGCCAGAGCCCCAGCACCCCCAGGTAGGTTGGGCCGCTTTAGGCCATTACTAGGTCTTCCGGTTTGACCCAGAAGACCTAGTAGTGGCCTGAAGTGCTCCGGAGTGATGCTGCCGCTGGACCCGCTACCGGACTTGCCTGCTGCCGGACCCGGGGCCAGAGCCCTAGAACCACCAGGTAGGGCCGCAGGCAATCCCAGTGGGGGGGGGGGGTGTTAAAAAAAATCCCAGGCTGGGCAGGGTGGGGGGGAGGAGGTGCTCCCCAGCTCCCCTTCCACCCACGCAGCCTGGAGGGGGGAGAGAAAATCAGCCCTCTCGGCTGAACTTGTTCGCCCCCCCGAACCACCAAACCTCTCGGTGTTCACACACCCCTACAAGACTGATAACCCCAAACTCTGATTCTGTAGTTGAAATGGTAGCACCCAAGTCATGGTGAATAGGAGCGATGTTGTCTGCAAAGTAACTAATAAAAATATCACAGCAGGCTATGGATGAATCCATTTCTTGGCAGAGACAGGCTGGGTTAACCAAGTCGCTCATGACCCGACCCGGCTCTGTTGTTTGCAGACAAGACTTTGTAGGCGCTATAACAGTGGAGAAGAACAATTTCCTCACCACCATCACAGCTATGGCATAGTCCTTCAAAAACAACCTATGCTGCAATTGGTTGGCTTCAGTGCAAGTCTAGTGCCACCTATATTCTAACTGCCTACTCTCCCGCTTCAGCTGCCTCAGGTTGTCTGTATACCAGGGAGACCTGTGCAGACAGAATGCTGGGAGCACACGCCTGGGTGCAACTGTGTCTATGGACATGTTCAAGGAAGATGTCATTCCACAAAGCAACCAGGTCATCGACAGAGCAGCCATCAAGGTCTGTGGGTCAATCTCCCAGAGAGTTCTGGAAACCAATAGGATCCATCAGTCTCCAGGGGCAGATCATCCTAACTGGTCCACCACCCTGAAGAGGACATAGGAGGGCTGGGATCTGGGCCTTCACGAGGTAATGATCCGACCATGACAATGGTATTATAACAACACCCTTGAGAATCAGAGTCCCTATATCCAGGTTGGTGCAAAACATCAAATTCAATGTGTATCCCAACTTATGCATCAGGACTGATATTATTTGGGATAGGCCCATGGTTGTCATGGTGGCCATGAACTCCTGCTCCGCCCCTAAAAGTCGGTGTCCGTATGCATGTTGAAACCACCCAAGACATTAAGTCTAGATGATCTCAACATCACCTCCAAGACCAGCTCAGCTAGAGCAGTCAGGGAATTAACTGTTCAGCGGGTGGTTGGTTCACCAAGAGGATCCCCAACCTATCCCCGGTCAAATCCAGCAAAAGGTGGACATGCTCTATATTGGACTAGTTAGGCACCAGATCAGGACATCTTTACAGACCACGGTCACTCTGCCCTCCTGTCCCTCGAGCCTCATCTGAAGTTGCACAAGTACCTGGCTGGAACCATCTGGGAGAATACAGGTCCAGATGCCTCGTTTAGTCAGGTCTCCATAATGTATATGAGGTTGGTGGCCTAATCCCGGATCAAATTGTGGATGACAGATGTTTTATTTGCCACTGACCTCACATTAAGCAACATCAGTACCAGATCAGGGGCCCTACTGGTCTCAGATCCCAGATATCTCGAGACAGAGGAGTGGGACAAGGGAACCAACACCAAGTGTCTTTCCTGAGAGCCCTGATGATTTACCCTGCCCCCTGCCATACCTGCACATGTCCACCATGATCCCAATAGCTGACTTGCTTTGCTCCCACCCAGAAAGGTTCCCCTCCATGGCTCCTGATTAACACTTCCCCCTCCCCAAAGATAACACTCGAAAGGCCCGAAAGGGCCTGGGGAGGGGGCAGCCAGAGAGAGATGTCCAAGCCCAGCATCTCCAGAGGCAGGCAGGTAAGGAAACTCCTCCCCTCTCCCTACCCAACCTGTACCCCAGGGCACTCCCACCCCTCCTCTTCCTCCATCCCCACCATATACACCCCTCCCCACTCTTCTCCCATGCCCATACCTCCCTCTCATGGTGGGGCCATGGCAATCCCTCTCCCTACCCCTGCCCATAACCACCTCTCACTGTGGGGCCATGGCACCCCCATTCCCTGCACATAATCCCCCTCTCACAGGGGAGTAATGGCACCATACCCCACTCCTGACACTACACAATTAAACCCCTTTCTCTCCCACAAGCTCCAACCATTCCCTCCACCCACCTCAACCAACAACCCTAAAAACAATTTAAAAAACTTTAAAATAACACCCTCTGGCCTGCCCACAAACAGGCCCACAAATGGCCTGCTAATGGCCGATGACCTTGGCGCCAGTCTTCAGTAGCCACAGGACAAAGACAGAGCTCCTTTTTATGGGAGCTGGGGAGGATAGGCAATCTAGATGCAGAAAATGGTGGTGGCAAATAGCAGTCCTAATCCTAGTCCCAGCAAAGCCCCCAAGAGCAGCCTCCCCACTCCCCTGCAGGGCAGGAAGCTCCTTTTTATGGGAGTCAGGGGGATGGGAAGTCTAGATGCAGCAAATGGTGGTATTCAGCAGTTCCAGTCTCAGTCAGGCCCCCAATTGCACTAAACTCCCACACCGTGTGTAATTCTAAGTCCCCTTCGCCGCTGAAATGGCGTCGATTGGGTATTTGTCAAGCCTCCCCCTTAGGAAATGAGCACGGTGGGGGTGAGGAGCGGCGAACCGCCAAGCTGCGCCGCGCTGGTGAGCATGTTAGACTGCTCACCAGCGGGAAGCCCTGTTGCTGGGCAGATCAGAGCGCACGGAGTTGTGTGTGCCAAAATGTAGCCCCGCCCCTTGTAGGTGGGGATGGGCCACGAGGGCCTGGGAGCCTGCATTCGGTGCTGAACCCTCTCAAATTAGCCTCCGGCAGTGCGAGTTAGCGGCAAGATGGGCCGCAACAAGAAAAAAGGGCCGAACGAAGGGCCTAATAAGGCGGCAGCATCGGGGGCCGGGGAACGGCGCTGAAAAAAGAAAGGAAGAGGCCCGACGCGCGCAGAGTTAGCGGGGTGTTTGGCTGCCTGTGAAGCCCTCTTGAGGGCGCAGGGCCTCCCCCTGCCGGGTGAGAGTGTGGCTGTAAGCCACGAGGCTGATCATTTGGGGCAGGAAGGGGGGCAAATTTATAGTGGTGCCTGTGGGGAACAAGAAGAAGCCCAGCCTTCCCAGAGGGGGATATCAGGTGGGCAGCAGCCCACTAGAAGGGGGAACAGGGTAATCAACCTCTGGGCCCGCTACAGGGAAGGGGCAGATGTGGAGCTTGGGCTCACTGGGCCCTGCGAGGCTGAGGAAGAAACCTCCATGCAAGGGGGGGATGACCGGGCCTCGATAGCCTGTGGAAGTCAGAGGGAGGGTCCAAGAAGGGCCCTGTCTCCTCATGGAACCATTGGGGATCCCAGTGGCCACGGGCAGGAAGTGTATCTACAAGCTCCCAATACACAAAGCAGCACATGTGGCTCATGGGGTGGCCAGGTGCAAGAGAGGGGACGAGGTGAAAACCCTCCAAGGATAGGTCCAGGAAGGTTACTTGCAAGAGCAGAGGGACAAGACCCAGTAGGGATCCCTGGGTGGGGGGATTATCATTGGAACAGGGAGCGTGAGGCAGAATGGAATAGAGGCCTCCCCTCCTACCCGGGGAATATCCTGCCACAGGGGCAGGGAACCTCCTTTAGAGGATGTTTTTCAGAAAGGGATGGAGAGCCGCCGGCAACTCGACAGAGGCGTGAAGGGATGTTTGAGACCGGGCCTTCGGGTGACAATGAACTAAGAAGACGAATAGAGTTCCTGGAACGCGAGTGGCAACGGCACCAGAATCCCCCTGCCAGAGGAACTGGAGGAGCTGCCCAGGACGGGGCAGCAGTGAGTACAGGTGGGGCTGGAATGACAACCGATCAAGGGCAGAGCACATCCCTGGTAGGGGTTAATGCTCTCAATACAGCGGGTGAAAACAGGGAGCAGGATACCAATAGGACAATGGGGGGACCACTACCCTCTGTGCCAGGTAATGGCCCCGAGGGAGGCCTAGACGAGGGGGGAGGTCCTCTTCTAAACAAACCCAGCCCGCAGCTGCGGAATTTTGAGGGTGAATGGATGTGGGTTGTGCCGGCAGCGCCACCCGTCTCTGGGACGGCAATACTGCCCGGCCCAGGGGAGTCAGCAGAGGCAAGTGCTTCTGGGGCTGCTTCCCAACACACTCCATTGAGAGTGGCCGATGCCACATCCGGGTCCCAAGTGGGATCTCAGCTGGCATCTGAAGCTGCAGCCCGCCCACCAGGTGGCCCAATACCCGAAGTCTCGGCCCCGTTTGGGTCACATCTGACCCAGGCAACAAAAGAAAAAATATGGCGGGGGGAGTACATAGACCTTTTCGCTCTACTGTTCAGTGATCCAATAGTGGATCATTCTGAGCAGCTAGAGGGAAAAGATAAGGAGAAATTTAGGCGCCCCAAGGCAGACAGAAATTGGGACAATTGGACGTCTGCATACGCCATTTACATGGGGGTTATCATGCAAAAAGACCCGGGGCGTGGATTAGAACTGCATAAATATGCAGACATAGTACGGCGGGCACATGGCACAGGCCCTCTAGGAGCATGGCTTCGCTATGATGCAGCTTTTCGTCATAGAGCAGCAAACACCCCGGGTCTGCAGTGGCATAAATAGGCGGCTGATTTGTGGTTGGAGAGTATGATAGACGCCACAAACGCCCGCGTGGAGACAGCGGGCATCCGCTGGTCCGGGGAGGGGTCGCACCCGCAAATGAGCCATTTCGGGGGGAGACCCAAAGATTGGGGCAGAATGTCGCGGGGCCGTGTTGGGACTTTAACAAAGGCAGGCGTTGTGGACGCGCTGCGTGCAGATTTTGACACTCATGCGCTAATTGTTGGGGTAATCACCCAGAGACCATGTGTCCCCGCCCTAGACAGAGAAGGGGAAGGGGCAGGTATGGACAGGGAGCGGGAAATCAGAGAACCGGCCAAAACACCCCCGCAGCATTCCGCCCTCAGAAGGGGACCGACCCCAATTCTAATTGATCAGTTAGAAAGGGCATTAGAGGAGCACCCGATAAGAACAGAGGTGAATTACGTAGTGCAGGGCTTTAAGTACGGTTTTATCATCCCAGCAGGCCCAGTATACCAGTTCAGAGTGGCCCATAATTTGAAATCCATAGAAGGTCGGGAAGAAGTGGTCCATAAAAAGATTAGCAAGGAAGTTTATGAAGGGAGGGTTACAGGCCCCTTCTCATCTCCTCCCATGGCCAATCTGGTGCTTTCTCCCCTTGGCATAGTGCCAAAAAAGACACCGGGTGAATTCCGGATGATCCACCATTTGTCACACCCTAGGGGCGGATCAGTAAATGATGCCATACCAAGGGAATTAACCACCATTAAATACGCATCATTCGATGATGCGGTTAAAAAGGCAAGGGCCATGGGGAGGGGTGCAATAATGGCAAAGTGCGACATTAAGTCAGCCTTTCGCCTGCTGCCAGTTCACCCTGCGAGTTTTCACCTCTTAGGTTTCTGTTTCGAAGGAAAGTACTATTATGATATGGCCATGCCTATGGGGTGCTCCATATCATGCTCCGCATTTGAACGATTTAGTTCATTGGTGGAGTGGATTTTCAGGCAGCGTACTCAAACGGTGGAGATAACTAAATACTTGGATGATTTTTTATTAATTGGCCCTCCGAGAGGACAGCAATGTGCGCTAGCATTGAGCGCATTCCAAAGGATGGCCAAGGAATTGGGCATACCATTAGCACCAGAAAAAACGGAGGGCCCTAGTACAATCATCACGTATTTAGGGATCGAATTGGACACTGAATTGAAATTATCCAGACTTCCAACAGATAAATTAGTGAGCATTCGAAACAAAGTGCAAGAATGCATGGCATTACAAAAAATAACAGTCAAGGCATTGCAATCCCTAGTGGGGAGTCTTAATTTTGCATGCCGGGTGATCGCTCCGGGAAGAGCTTTTCTTTCTAGATTATATGGCAAGCTAAGAGGTGAATTACAGAGTTAGGGTAACACGGGACATGAAGACCTAGATACCTGGCTGAAATTTCTCCAAGAATACAATGGTATCAGTTTTTGGAGGGAGGAGCTACGGCTCCGAGCCGACCTGCAAGTTCACTCCGATTCGGCAGGCGGGGCTGGTTTTGGGGTGTATTTCCGTGACCATTGGTGTGCTGCGCCATGGCCAATGGAATGGCACGAGACGGGAGTTACCAGAGACCTCACCTTCTTGGAATTCTTCCCAATTGTGGTGGCAGTCCTACTGTGGACTGAACAATTTGCTAATCGAGCGGTGCTCTTCTGGTGTGACAACATGGCGGTAGTACATGTTGTTAACACCATGTCATCCCGCTCCTTGAGGGTGATGTCTCTGGTACGAGTATTGGTAGGTCTGTGTTTGAGGAGAAATATTTTGTTCTCAGCTCGGCATGTTCCTGGCATTAGCAATGGCATAGCCGACGTCCTTTCTCGGTTTCAGATGAAACGGTTCCGGGAACTGACGCCGGCCGCCAGGGAACGGGCGGATCCTCTACCACCAGGTGTATGGAACCTTGGGAAGGAAGGATGCAAACCATCATAAAGGGATCACTGGCTCCCAGAACCCAGACAGCCTACCACAGGGCCCTTAATGAATTCCAGCAATTTAGAGATAGAATGGGTATGGGGAGGGTGTTTCCCATAGCAGAAGATCAGGTAATTCGATTTGCAATGGAACTCCATGACAAGGGCCTGGCAGTTGGAACCATCAGTGGTAAGGTCGCAGCATTAGCATTTTTTAACAGACTCAATGGATTCCCGTCCCCAGATAAAGGCTTCTTTCTTAAATGAATGTTAGAAAGCTGGATGAGGACAGCGGTAGTCACGACAGTTCCCAGGTCTCCAATAACTCCTCCTGTTTTGACTCGATTGATTAGGTCCCTCCCAGTTACTTGTCGGGATGAGTTTGAGACACAGCTGTTTACTACCGTGTATGTGGTGGCATTTTTTGGAGGCTTCCGAATCAGTGAAGTGGTCCCTGCCTCGCAGAAGGACAAATCTGGATGGGCATTAGGGATACGGGATGTCAGATGGTCTCATAGGGGGGTTGAATTGCACCTTAGGAGTTCAAAAACAGACCAACAAAAAAAGGGGCAGAAGGTGAATCTATACCAATGTAATAACAAGGATGTATGTCCAGTAGGACAGATGCAGAGGTATTGTAAGATTTGCCCACCACTCCCGGGTGCATTATTTATACACCAGGATGGGAAGCACCTAACTTGTTACCAATTTAATGCAGTAATGAGAACTGCGCTGCGAAAGGGTGGTTTCAACCCCGAGGAATTCAGATCCCACTCATTCCGAATTGGAGCGGCCACCACAGCTGCCGCTGCTGGGTTACCAGTCGAGACAATCAAGACAGTGGGGAGATGGAGATCAAAAGCATATAAAAAATACATCAGGACATAACAGAGCCAGTAACCCCCTTTTTTCCTCTTTCCATAGGGACCTACATTAACAGATCCACAAGAAGGGTGGTATGGATTATAGGACACAGCTTAGTACGCTGGGCAGAAAAAAACGGCACGAACAAGCCAGTGGGGGTTTCATTTAGGGTTACATGAAGAATTGGCACTAAAGTGGATGGGTAAGAGTGGGATGAAATGGAGCCAATTATTGCCTACATTACATCACATGAGAATGGCTCCGGCACCACAGATAATGGTCATACATTTAGGTGAAAATGACATTCCTCACCGTAAAGGACTTAATTTACTGTTACAAGTTAAGAAAGATTTAGTGCAAGTTAAAAGTTGGTTTTCAGAAGTTCACATAGTTTGGACAAGTTGGGTTCCCAGGTTACACTGGGACAAGGCAGTTAAACCAGGTAGGGTAGATAGAACTAGACGCACTGTCAGTAGAGAATTGGCTAAGTGGGTCTGCAGCCAAGGTGGCTCAGTGATCAAGCACCCCGGACTGGTGCGGAGCAGGCCAGATCTATTTAGAGAGGATGGTGTCCATCTCTCGGATTCTGGTAATGAGATTTACATCCGAGCATTGGCTCAGCATTTGGGATCGTTGGTTTGAGAGGCAGTTGGGAGGCGGGGTACGGCAGTGCTGCCTTCCCCTTCGTGGCAGGGGTCCAGTATGCGATTGTAGGTAAATAGGAATAAGTAGGATAGGATGAGACATCTCCTTAAGAGATGGAGATGTGATACACAGCGCGATGCGGGGCGCAGCACACGCTGGGGTCATGACCCTGGGAGGAGTGGTTTTGTAAGGCCGGAAAGGACATGCGCTGTCTACCGGACTGAAAGCCACCTGACTTCCAGCTCGTGCCCATGTTGGGCTTGTTCCCCCAGTTTTCGGCTAGAGCCTTTGTGTTGTCGAAAGGGGAACTGTTGGAAATGGCGCTGACGCTGGATGGCACATCCACGCCAGCGACCAAGTTAACAAGGTTTTCAATTAGCTAGCATACTGGACCCGGAATTGCCGGGCAATTTTCCCTCCGGCCTCTCAAGTTATGCTATTAATAAAGAATGCGGCAACCCAAGCAATGTTTCCGTGTCTCATTTGAGTGCGCCGACAAATAAATACACACACACACACACATCACATCACACCATTTGGGCTACTAAAGTAACACATGTTTTCAGTACCTCATTTGATTTCTGAGTTCATATTACATTTTATAGTGCTAGAGACACACACAGACACAGCTGATGTTAGGATCCCAGGGCTCAGCGTGGAAATCTGGCAATGATCAATAGTCAGCTCTTAGGTGGAGCTGTGTACTCCTTCCATGTGAACTGAGGGTGTTTAACATCTGCAAGGATTGTCTCTTCGAATTGACTTGCCTGATAACTAGGGGTCTCTTGAGACAATAAACGGTTCTGTGCAAAATTCTAAATTCTTTGATTTAATTCACAAATAAAAGGATTTTTTGAAAACTCTCTCTCTCCCTCTCATTCATGTGAATGCATGTATGAAAACATATGAGACCACTGAGATTTGCAAAGGCAGCTTTGGCTGCTTTCTAATATTTAGTTAGACCATGAAATACCATGTCAATTTATGGACACCTGTCTTTCTAAGAATAAGTCATACATTATTTAAATAACTATTAGTGATTCAGACATGGGGCATTTTCATTTTCAGACAAGACACTCTCCACCCACTCCCCACCCACTCTACATGTTGCAGGGCTGCCGTGTTGCCCTATGGGTGCCCTACAACATGTATAGTGGGGTGGGTGGGGAGTGTCTTGTCTGAAAACGCCCATGGATGTCATCGTTCTGTTATGGCTTATATAGTTTGTTCACTGTGGGACTTTAATTTATGCCAAAAGGATTTCAGCAAGTTGGCTGTGGCCCTATTGCAGGGTAGTTTGGTATGCTTAGTATTGTATTAACTATTTATTTTGTACTGATTATTTTGTTTGACTGATTTAATATCTTGAGCTAACCAGTTGTTATTTCCTATGGCTGTCATTAATACTGACATTTTTTGAATCCATGGGAAGTTTAAAAATAAAAATTAGTACTGGTTTAGAATTTTCAAATTAATTTTGATGAAAATTTTGGTTTTGAAAGATTTGTTTTGTGAAAAAGCCAATATTTCAACATTTTTTCATCTGAAGCTTTTAGTGTCTAAAATGTCAACCTGAATCATGTAATTTAGTGTTGACAACATGGAAACATTTCTGATATTTTATTAATATTTTTCCTGAATTTGAAACTTGCAGAAACTAATTATGAAATTCATTTTGAAACTTCAAACTCAATTTCCGGTTTTAATCGAAATCATTGCCAAGAACTGGATTTTCAAAGGAAAGTAGTAGAGTTGGGTCACCAAACTCCCACTGGAATTCATTCATCATGGTGTTTGTAACACCTTTAAGGTCACCACAATCCTCTAACCAAAATACATAGTAGTTCTATACAAGTCAATGGGACTACTCCAGAGTAAATTGTTTGAGGGCTGCAGTATCAAGCTCCTTGAAAATCCCCAAATCAACCAAAACCACTCATACCCCTCAACCAACCCCAGAGCAATCTGTTTTTTGTCCAGGAAAATCATACACCCGTCAGGTGTTGAACTCTATCCAACATTCTGATGATGAGTATGAGCAAGCCTTGGCGACGGGCAGCACATTTGCTGACCTGTCATTGGCATATCATGCTGTGAACGACCGGAGGCTGTTGTTTAAAGTATATGACAGGGGTGGCCAAACAACTGTGACTCACAGGCGCCGCATGTGGTGCTTGGGCAGTTTCAAGTATGGCTCTTAGCCTTGGCCAGGGCTGGTTCTGGGCCCCGCATTGCCTTAATAGTCCTGTGTCTTATTTCATTACGCCTGATTCTCAGCAACTGAATCACAGCTGCTCCTCAGAATCTCAGTAGCCAAGACAGCAGAGCACCACCTCCAGCAGTCAATCATGAAGCAGGAAAGGTTTATGTGTGAACTCATGCATGTGGATATGCACACACACATGTGTGTCTTGTGGCTCTCTGCCATATAAACATTTTGATATGTGATTCTTGGGGCTGGAAACGTTGGTCACCCTTGGACTGATATATGAAATGACAAAAAATTATCATCTTGTCTGGTTAATACATCTTCTGCTGGAGAGTTCATGGCTTTATGTTGAATTATGCAGAAAGTGAAGTTGATGGTGACGACAGAAACATGATCTTCCACAAGGATACCTTTTCCAATCAGCTAGCTATGAACAACCAGTCAATCTATCTGGCACAAAAAGTGTCATTTATGTCAGTGATCTGGGTATTGCTGCTCAGGCTAAAGACTTTACCAAAATCAAGGCCACACTAACATCGGTCTTGTCTGGACTCTCAAATGACTATGCTAAAAATCTGCTGCATGCAAATCCAGCTAAGACACAAGTATGTGTTTCATCTTCAGAATCATGAGGCTGAAACATCATTACCTGGAACTGAATAGCACTCACCCATTTCTGGAACCCTGTCTATTGTAACTTTGGGCTGCAGTGCACACTGTTCTTTAAACCAAACAGAGAGAAAACTAAATATAAAGTTAGCTTCTGGAATAATAGAATTAGGAAACTTTTAAAACTGAAATTTGGAGCTGACCAATCAACATTGTGAGCTACTGGACTTCCACTGTACTACTCAGCGGCAGAATATTATAACAACAAGTAATAATTAATTAATTAATTAATTCATTAATTCATTAATTATAAATATTACTTTGAATTTGTAGGCCACCCTTCTCCAGAAAAGGACTACTATCCTTATCATACCACTTAAAAATCTCTCGTGCAATGCCTGTGCCCCCTCTCTCACAGAGGTTCATGACATTGGCATCACCCTCACACCCATGTCCATACCCCACCTCTTCACAAGGGGGTCGTGGCGTAAGAATATCTACTTCCCCACATGCCTGCCACTCCTCCCTAAGAATCTCACCTTCCCTGCTCCAAAACCACCAAAATCACATATTCTCTCGCCCCCCCCCCACAAAATATCAGAATGAAACAACACATAATATTAACAAAAAAGAATGCACGCCCAGCATGGAAGAGATTTGCTAAAAAAACAACAGAATCCTGTATTGAATGACAGGTTCAGGTGTATTACTAGCTAAAACCATCAAATGGGAACAATTTGTATGTGTTTGGCTGAAGTACCCCACCACATCTCTGGAGAACAGTTCTAAGCAGAATAGAAAGATCACGACAGGTCGAAATTCCTAGACACCCACTTGATTGTCATGTTGCGGCTGCTAGCTGTTTATAATCACAAAGAAGCTTCCTTGCCACACTAAAACATCTCCAGCAGTCACACAAATGGAAATGTGGCAGACTTGGCTAGACGTTTTTAGTGAAGATGTTAAAATTATTATTATTATTATTATTAATAACAAACATTTATATAGCGCAAGCAGTGTACCTGGCACTTTACAAAGTAATAAAATAGACACGGTCCCTGCCCCTAGGGCTTACAATCTGAGAGACAGGAGCTGGGGGAGAGACTTAGGAAGGGGAACAGAGGGAGAGACAAGGGGTCTAACATTCATGAAGATGCGAGGTCTCAAGTGCACGTACTTGGCTTGGTTACGATGAGAATGACAGCAGGCAGGTCCATGTTGCAAGGATAAGGGTAAACCGATCGTAGGTATAGGAATAGTGGCTCAGCAGGATAAAGAGTCAGACAGAGCAGAGCGAAAGAGGTGAGTTTTAAGGAGAGATTTGAAGGTATGAAGGGAGGGGGCAAGGCGGATGTGGACAGGGAGGGAGTTCCAGGCATGGGGGGCAGCAAGTGAGAAGGGACGAAGGCGCTTAGGGGAGCAGGGAAGGCGTGGAAGGGTGAGAGAAGGGACAGAGGAGGAGCGAAGTGCACGGGCTGGAGTATGGAGGGCGATAAGTGCAGAGAGGTAGGGGGGAGCAAGGTTGTGAAGAGCTTTATAGGTGAAGACTAGGAGCTTGTGCAGGATTCGTTCAGGAAGGGGAAGCCAGTGAAGCGAAGAGAGGAGGGGCTGCACATGGTCGAAGCGACTGGCGAGGTAGATGACCCTGGCAGCAGAGTTTTGGACAGAGATGAGGGGAGAAAGGTGAGACCGGGGAAGGCCAGTGAGAAGGAGGTTACAGTAATCGAGGCGAGAGATGACCAGAGCATGAACAAGAGTTTTGGCAGACGAGACAGAGAGAAAAGGGCGAATCTTAGCAATGTTATGGAGGGAGAAGCGACAGGATTTAGCAACAGAGTCAATGTAGGGTTTAAAAGAAAGGGGTGAGTCAAAGATGAAGCCTAGGCTACGGGCTTGGGGGACAGGCAGGATGGTGACTCCATCAATAGTTATTGACAGTGAGGAAGGAGAGGAAGGATGAGGGGGGAAGATAAGGAGTTCAGTTTTAGCCATGTTGAGTTTGAGTTGACGTTGAGACATCCAGGTAGAGATGTCAGAGAGACAGTTGATGAGACGAGCTTGAACAGAGGGAGAGAGAGAAGGAGTAGAGAGATAGAGTTGAGTGTCATCAGCATAGAGGTGGTATTGGAAGCCATGGGAGGCAATGAGTTTGCCTAAGGATGAGGTATAGATCGAGAAGAGGAGAGGGCCAAGACGAGAGCAGAAAATGTATACGGATATTGCTGGACATCTTCCAGCAGGGGCAGAATTGAACTAGCTGATTTTCAGGTGTCTAAATTGCCTTTGAGCAATGGTTGGCCAGTCAAAGGGCAGCATGAAAAAGTGGGGCACTGTCTGGAAGATGGATATTTCTGACTATGAATCTGATCCTAAGCCCCGCATGTTGTGTGCGGGCCGCACATGCTGCTTGTAGAGTACGTGCACAACCTGTGCGCAACTCCCGCACATCCCCTTATGGGGAAAATGATGTGCCTGTATGTGCACATGTGAACCACACGCAACCTGTGTGTGCATATGTGCATGCACATGCACTCATGTGGGGCTTTAGGATTGACCCCTATGGTGATATACAAATCATGAACTACCAACTGGTCTGTTAACTTCTGTACTGCAGAGGACCATCCCAAGGCCACAGACTGGGCTATATCCTGCATCCAGACCTGGTGAAATATATGATTATGGTGGCAGGACAAGAGAAGAGAGATCCCTCATTAATTCAGTAGGCAAAAGTAGAGATCAAAGAACTATAAAATGCCTTTAATAAACCATACTTACCTCCTGGGGCACCATCTGAGCTTAGTAGCCTCTGATTATAGTAAAGACCTGCTCATCCAGATGTTTTGGGGATATGAAAAGCATCCAGATGACTAGTTGTCTAGATAAATGGTGTTGGGGAGGATGGGGAGGGGTAGCTTCTGTTTCTCTCTCTGTGTCCAGCGTGCGCAGCCTGCACGCAGCATGCAGGGCTTTGGATCAGACCCATAGCAAGTACCTGCATTAGAGCAGCCCAGGTGCAGAGATGAAGCCCCTGGAGCCCTGGTACTGCACTTCATGGGCTCCAAGGGCCCTACTACAGCCACTTATGAGTAGCCCTTGGTGCTGTTGCCCCTCATCCTCTCGGAGCCCCTCACAAATAATGTCAGCAGGGCCCTTTGAGATCCCGAGAAGTGGCAGCAATCTGGCTTCCTGTGCATGCCCCCCGCCCCAAGTTTCCAAAACTTTGCAACTTCCCTCCCGCGGCTAGGACATCCTGGCTTGCTCTGCTTCATGCCTTTTGCCCAGGACCCCACCAGGGCTAAGGCTGGCCCTGGCCACCTGTCTCTTCCTTTGATGATGAAAGCAAGTGGACAGAAGGTCAGGTCCCAAGTGCTGACTGTTAGCCTCAAGGCAAACTTTAACATTTTTTTGTTCTTCTCAGTGCTCGGCCTTAGAGTCTCAGTTTATCTCCAGCTAGATCCATTGTTTTCTCAGGTGCCCCATTCATGGAAGTACTGTTGTTCCTGATAATCACACTAAACATGCATTCCAAATTAATCTTTCTCCCATATCACATGTGCTGCTGTGCATTGTGCAATATCCACTCCAGGGTGAAGAAAGAACATTGTGTCACTCAGAAAATCATAACGTGGGGGTTTGTTTTAATTCAAAATAACTTTTATTCAGATGGGAACTCGCTGTGGAAAAAGATGAAATAACTTCGAGGACTTAGGTCAAGCCTAGCAAAAATATTTGGGAACATTCTCACCATTTTACTGGAAGGAAATTTGTTGTCGGTTTTGTCTTTTTTAAAAGTATAATACAAATAGGAGAATGAAGCCTGCGGGTGTTGGAGGCTGGGGAGATTTAAGAGGCTGGATGTTTAAGAAAAAGTACAGTGCATCTCTAGCCAGACAATAAGCAAAGGGCCATAAGGACTCCAAAGAAAACAGGAAAGAGGCACAGGGTAAGGGAAGAAAATCTGTTCTTCCTCTGGACTTTATTGCAGAGTCCAGAAATTAATTCAGGCATATGTAGCAATTTATAACAGTCTCTTTTAAGGCTGCTTCCCCAGGTCAATTGCCATTTTAAAATTATAAAATAGCAACCCAGCCACTCTCTGAACCTCCTGCGAACTTAAGCATTATATATCACAGATTAGCCGGGAGTGCTTTCTCCCATTTAAAAAACTCAACTGTTGCTTGGGGAAACCCCTGAAGGAGGAGGGGGATTAGATGCTCCTCCAGGAACCGGAAGTCGCCCGAGCATCATTAGAAACAGCGGTGCCAGGCAACTCCTGGATGTTTTGAGATGCAGACTAGGTAAGACCCCAATAGCCGAGATCTTACTTAGTCTGTGTCTCAAAACATCTGGGAATTGCCCGGTGCCGCTGTTTCCAACAGGGCCCAAGTGACTTCTGGTCCAGCGAGCAGTGTGTAAATCACTTCCGCGAGGGTTTCCCCGAGCTGGGTTTTTAAACTGCAGGAAAAATCCCACATATTTAAAAAGGTCCTCGGAGTTTTTTTTGTTTTTTTTTTAAATGAAATTGTAATAGGGCATGGTTTGCTGGGATAAATCTGTGCAGGACCAGCCCCACAAAGTCACTCCCCAACAGAGAATTTAGCTCCAAGTCCTTTATCGTACAAGGGTCTCTTTATTCACAGTTTTCCACCATTATATACAGTCTCAGTACTCACTCACAGTCCTTTTTAGGTCAGGCACAGTCCCACCTACACTCTAGCTAGCAAGCCTGGCACACTTGTCTCAGCTCTGGCTGCTGGCTCATCCGCACACCCTGCAGCTGCTGTGACAACCCTTTGTCCAGGCACCACCCTCTGAGTGGGGGTTGTGAGGGAGACACTCAGCGCCCAAATCCCAGCTCAAGTCTCTGCAAGCACTCCTTCCTAGCTGCTCCCAAGCATCTCAGCGAGCCCTCTCAGCCCAGGCAACACCCTCTGGGTCAGGGTTGCTCTGGAGGGGTTCTGGAGCTCCTCCCTCTTCTGTGTCCTCCCCAGCACTGACTTGCCAGTTGCTGTGGGCAGCAGCCCTTATTTAAATTAAGCACATGCTGCACCTGCAATTTCTCAACTTCTGGAATGTCCAATTTCTCCCTATGTGCCCTCCCCCCTACTTGTCCCCCCTCCCTTGTCCTTCCTTGATTTTAGGTCCCTCAGGGCAGGGACTTGTCTAGTCACAACTCTTCAGTATCAGGAAGCATAGACTGTCACACAGCAACCAAATTCACTGTATATTCACTGTAATTCATGGCAGGCTGCCATGTTATGTTCAAATGTGGTTTAGCTGATCAAGATGAAACTTGTATGCTACAGCTATGAATGTGGATTACATCCTAAATCAATGGGAATTTTGCTATTTACTTCAGTGGGTCCAGGACTACAGTTATAGTGTTAACATGTGGCAAACCTGTCCATTAGCTAACACTCCTTGGCAAATGAGTTAAAAATCAAACTCTTTACTGTGTGTTAACTCACCAAGTAGATGAGCTCTAAGGTTATGATTCTGTAGTCACATTAGAAGAGTCGTACTGAAACTGATAAGTGGATAAGAGTAAATGATTTCAACCTGGACTGTGGCCTAAGTGATTGCCACTGCAATTCTGTTAACATCTATTCAATGGAATAGGGTTACGGATTTCCACCTTAGAAAAAATAAGGTCATGCTGCAAGATCTGCTCAAGCACATTGTTCTTTCAGTGTGCATCACATGTGCAATGTCCCTTTGGTCTGTGCAGCGCATGCAGATAGGGTCGATAGGGTCTTCGATAGGGGAGCATAAATGTTTGTGCCTCCTTCCCTCCAGCATTTAATCCTGCCCTGTGCAGGTGGAACTGAACTGTTTTAATAGAGCTGGGAGCAGTTTTTCTGTAGAGAGACCTTTATGAGCAGAGTAAGAATTTTAATGTGTCATAGAAAAAGCTCCGAAGCTAAAGTCATTCAATATTGGGGGCATAAGTAGAAGCCCAATAAATTGGCTAATAGCACTGAAACCAATTTCTGAAAATTAGTTTAATTAACCTACTGGAATTTATCAAGATGACTACCAGAAATAAAAAGTAGAAAGAATCTTTGCTATGTGCTTTGATTTTCTGAAAATATATGACCAAGTTCCAAGGTTTTTTTCTAATTTATAGAATCATCTTGGAACAGCAGAAGCGTTGTCATGCTATGCTAGATTGAAACTCTGCTAAAAGGCAGAAAACAAAGAATAACTAATCCATAAATGGAAAACTGTCAAACTTTTATTTCTCAGATACCTTGTCTGATGGTAATTAAAACAAGACTTCCAAGTTTTCAGCTGATACTGAATTGCAAAAGCAAATAAACTAGCTAGGAAACAAATTGCAAGAAGGGGTATAATTATAATATTTCAGGGACTGGGCTGGGAGCAAATAGCATTAATGCAATGTTCATGTTCACCAAGGGTACACTATAACAGCAAGTATAGGTACAGAGGAATAAAGCTAAAAAAGAGATGATATTATGGAATATTCATTGGCACAAGCAAACAGTTTGGCTGGAACATGTCCACAAGGTGTGGTTATACACTGTCAGTATTTCCTGTGGCACTTTATCAAGGGATTTAATGCTGCAAAGGGTGTGGGGTGGGGTGGGGAGAACGCTAACAGGAAGAAGCTCTGGAATTGAACCGAGCAGCTTTTAGCTGCACATAGCAACACCATTCAAAGAGACAGAGGAAAAAACGCTATGTAACATATTAGGTGAAATTCAGACTGTATTGGAGCCAATGGCAAAAATATCAGAGATTACAGTGGGGTCAGAACATTACGTATTCTGGTGGAAACCTCCACCCAGTGAAGTCTGGCAAAACTCCCAATGACTTTGATGGTGGAGGACTGTTCTGCCCATTTTGTTAAGTACAGGTGGAAATGGAAACATAGTAGGCAAAATGCAATGGAAAAAGTAGCAGGGCTAGCCTCACATGAAATGTGAAATGGAAAAGGAGGGGAAATTACAGTAATTAATTAAAATAATTATCTTATTCTGAAATATTTTGTGTGAGCATATTTTTGGAAGAAACAAGGGAAAGATGCCTTCCTGATAGTATAGTGAACTTCACATTCTGAGCCTCACGAGGCATCTCAGGGCAGAGAATTTGCCAGTGACTAAAGCCACACTCCTCAGACCACTTACTCTGGAATAATTGTATTGCCTTCACTGTAAGTCAGTGGTTTTCTGTGTGATCCTGCTTGGAGACTTAATTAAAGTTCTGTGATGAGACAACAATGTAGATGGTCAATGGGTGATTTCAGACATTACGGGCCCCATTGGCCCTGTACCGAAATCAACCCATTCATTCCCCGCCGGGGTCACCCCGTCACGCCGCAACAGACGTGCCGGGGGGATCCCGGCGGGGAATCTGGGAGGGGGCGGGGCCGCGTGGCGCAACGTGTGGCCACACGGCCCCGCCCCCTCCACGCTCCCGCCGCCCGCCCTCTTGGGAGACGGGTGGGCGGCGGGGCCAATGCGGCCGCCGCGTCGGGCCAGATTCACCACGGCCCGGGATCCCGCCTGTGATCCCGGGCCGTGGCGCCCGGCCAGACGTTACTTTTTTTTGGTCCCCGCTGGGGATCTCTTTGACCACGCTTCCTGGGACATTCCCCCGGCTAGCCCGGGAAGTGTGGTTCAAATTGACCCCATGTGCGGATTGACCGTGGCGAACATCTGGCGGCCGCCAAACAGACGTTCGAGACACATTGACCACAGGTGGTTCACTGTGATCTCGTAACGTCTGAAAATACCCAATGTGTATGAAATGTTAATTGAGATTGTGACCTCATCTGCCGATGATGTGACTCAGTTTGGGGTCCTGACCCACACTTTGGGAACTTCTGGATTAAGTGGTTTGAGGGTTGCAGCCTATAAAGGAAAGAAGAGATGGGAGAGTACCCCACTATCATATGTGTTTCTGTTGTCTTATTGTGCTTTTCATCAGCTTCCATTTCCTGTTGTTTATGGGCAACTGGCTCCCCCGAAATAAGTGAGATGAAACTCACTTTAAAAAGGTACCTGTTTATTGTGAATTAAAATAGAATTATAGATTAAAACTAATGGACACAAAGTTGGTAGATGAGAGAAGGAGGTAGTTATGTGGAAATACAGTCATTTACAAAATATAATAAGGTTATATTTTTGCATGGGAACTATGACCTATTTCAAAGAGGCAGCATTAAATTTCATAGACATATTTTTATGGGCAATAGCAGCAGCCATCCAAAACCTTGTCAATTGCAAGGGTGCTTTAGAATCAGAACATGCCTGAAGAAGCAAGCAAAGAATTCTTTCCCCTGAAAGGCTAGCTAAATAATCAATAACAGCAGGGGCAGGAAAGGAAAGACAAGAAGGATTTAGCAGAGGGGCAAATCAGAGCGTATTTAAGATACTTCCTTAACTGAGCTGAATTATTGGACCAAATTATGTTGGGAAATACCTCAGCAACAGAAGATGTTGACTGGTCCAATAAAAGTTATCATCTTATACTAGGGACTAACATTGGCAGCCACCCTCTGAAGAAAAATGTAGCAGAAGACGAGCCCAGTAGTCCCTTTCCCATGAAAATTCAATGCTGTTGTGTTTAGAGTAAGACGTCATCCTCTCTTATCATCCCTGCCTGATGCTCTTTGTTCTCGTTCACACAATGGGTATTTTCAGATGTTCTGGGCTTTTTGGCCCATCACGCTGAACTCCAGACCGGGATCCATCTCGGATTCCGGTCTGCGAGAGGTCGTCCATCTTTAAGACATGCCAGCCCCATCACTATATGGGATCTGGGAGGGGATGGGGCTGAGCAGCGTCATGTACAACCACTCAGCCCCGTCCCCCCCACCCCCGTGCTCCCATGACCATTTCGTGGGGCGCGATTCCGGGACGGGGCTGGGTAACAGTCATTACCTGCGGCCATTTCCTGCCCTATCCCAGATCATGGCCAATCTAACCACAGTTCCATCCCTGAGGCCAGCATCAGAGCCGGAACCATAGTTAGCTTTGAACCCTGCTGGGTGTTCACTATGATGAACATTTGACGGGGCTCAAACAGACGTTCACGTGATCACAGCCACAACACCGAATCCACTGTGATTCAGTGTGGTTCACTGTGATCTCGTAATGTCTGAAAATACCCAATGTCATTCCTACTATGCAAATTCAACACTTATTCCATAATTTTTGTTTGTTTTGCCTGCAGCAGTGCATTCACACAGCTGCTGATTTCTGTGCATTTCAATGACCACTTCTTCCTACTTCTCTGTGGTATTTCTCACAGTTCACTGCAAATGGCATGGAGGCCTTGTGGTATCCATGCATGCAATGTTATGGAAGAAATATATTATGGAGCAGAGGAAGGAGTCTTCTACTCCAGGACTCTCTGACCATGGGTAATTTCAGATGTTACGGGACCACAGTCAACCACAGTGAAACCCCTGTGGTGACCAAAAGTCCCGTAACATGTAAATGATTCCCGCCAGATGTTCACCCCAGTGAACCTCCAGTGGGATTAATTTTAACCACAATTCTGGGGATGATGCCGGCACCATCCCTGAAATCATGGTTAGCACAACCACGATCCGTGATGGGCCAAATGTAACATCTGTTACATTTGGCCCATCCTGGATCATGGTCCAGGTCATGATCCGGGATCAGGCTCAGAGCCAGATTGGCTGCTGCGCCCACCCGTTGCATGGAGGGCAGGCAGCCGGGGGAGCATGGGGGGTGAGGCTATGCGGTCACACGTTGCGCTGTACAGCCCCGCCCCCTCCCACTTTCCCTGCCGGGATCCCCCCGGCACGTCTGTTGTGCCGTTACGGGGTGACCCCGGCGGGGAATGAAGGTTGTTTTCGGTACGGGGCCAAGTGGCCCCGTAACATCTGAAAACACCCCAGCAAAACACGTCAAGCAAAACATTCCCAGCTGGAAGGGTGGTTGATTTTGACCCCTGCTGGGGATTGACTGTGGTGAACATCTGGCACCCGCAAAACAGACGTTCAGGGCACTTTGTACCCACCACGGGATTGACCATGGTTCACTGTGGTTGACTGTGATCTCGTAACATCTGAAATCACCCACAGATGATAGGGCTGGATTTTGAGCTGTCAGTCATGAGTGACTTCACTGTGAGAATTGTCTGATGATGTTTTTACACACACACACACCGCGCCCACGAGTGGAGCTTCATGTGAGTTTCCCTGCTGTGACTTTACCTCACATAAGCTCCCCACCTCTTGTAACATGAGCAAGCACCCTTAGGCAAATAAATTAATTCCTGTGCAATATTCAAATGCATGCTTGCATGCAAATGGGCTTCCCAGCAGGCCATTTCATCAATTTCCTCTCAATATAGTGGGGGCTCTTCTTTGTGATGGCTTCTCCTTTTTGGCATTTTTGGCAGGCAACCCTATGACTTTCGTATACATGCCAGTATCTCATTGGTTAGCTCATAGAGCCCTTTTCACACAGACACTCTAACACCGACAAAATGGGTGTTACATTTTATTATACATGTTGCAGGGCTGCAGGTGTGCTCTATGCGTTCCTTGCAACATGCATAATAAAATGTAACACCCATTTTATCAGTGTTAGAGTGTCCGTGTGAAAAGGGTCAGGGGTACCCAATCAGACTGTATCTCTGCACTGACAGAGGCACGTTCTGTGACATTCTGTTAAAATGGCTTCAGTCACGGCAATACTGAACTCATGGAACCTTGATTACAGGCTCTCTCATGTTTTGATTCCTGATGTAACTAGGCCCCTAAAGTGCTTAAGATGAAATCTTAAGGGTTCATATACAGAACCGGTTTCTGTTCTTAGCTATGTGGATATAAACCTAGAGATTAACCCACTAAGGCCAATAGATTTCCTTCAAATTGATTTACTATAGTGTTATTCTGGTTATATTTGGCTCATCAGCCATAGAGGNGGTGAGGCGGTCCCCGAGATATGAGGGGCCCAGACCATACAGGGCTTTATAGATCAACACTAACACCTTGAATCTGGCTCGGTACGCTATAGGCAGCCAGTGCAGAGTGCAGAGCACTGGAGTTATGTGCTCACGCTGCCCCGTCCCCGTAAGGAGACGGACCGCTGCAGTCTGTACTAGCTGCAGTCTCCAAACCAGCAACAAAGGAAGCCCCACATAGAGCATGTTGCAGTAGTCTAGCCTCAAGGTGATGAAGGCATGGATATGAGTGGCCAGATCAGGCCCGGAGATGTATGGCTGAAGCCTCCATACCAGATACAGCTGGTGAAAGGTGGCTTTAGCCACCGCCTCCACCTGCCGATCCGGACAGAGGCCCGAATCCAAAACCACCCCCAGACTCCGAACCTGAAGAGCAACAGGCAGGCGAACCCCCCCTATCAGGGGCCAGCACCTCCCCCGCCCTTCCCACCACCATCACCTCCGTCTTATCGTGATTGAGCTTCAGTCTGCTCTGCCGCATCCAATCCGCCACGGCCTCTGAACACTGGGAGAGTAACGAGACAGTAGGACCTGGGTCAGCTGAAAACGAGAGGTACTGCTGAGTATCATCAGCATATTGGTGACATCGCACCCCAAACCCTCTCACAATCTCCCTCAGGGGCTGCATATACACATTAAACAACAGTGGAGACAGAATGGAACCCTGCGGAACACTGCAGGTCAAGGCCCGGGGGCTAGATGTTTCAGCCCCCAGCACCACCCACTGGTTTCTACCTGAGAGGAATCAACGGAACCATCCAAGGACAGTCCCGTCCAGACGCCCCAAGTCTTGCAGCTGTCTCAACAGCAGCCCATGGTCCACGGTATCAAAAGCGGCCGAGAGATCTAGCAGGATCAAAAAGCTCAAACATCCTGCATCCATCTCCTGGTGGAGATCATCCACCAAGGCCACCAATGCCGTCTCAGTACCATAGCCGGGGCAAAACCCAGATTGAAAAGGGTCAAGGAAACCGATGCTGTCCAAATGCGCCTGGAGCTGCAGTGCCACTGCCCATTTAATAACCTTCCCTAAAAAGGGAAGATTAGAGATGGGGTGGTGGCTGGTGAGTGCGTCCACATCCAAAGATGGCTTCTTCAGCAGGGGGTGCACCACAGCCTCCTTGAGACTGGGCGACAACCTTCCCTGCCAAAGGGATGTGTTCACTACCCTCACCAGCACCGTCCCCAAAGTCTCCCTGGAGGCTTTCACCAACAAGGACAGGCACGGATCTAATTCACAAATTGTGACTTTAACAGACCCCAGGACATTCACCGCGTCAGCCGGATTCACTTCCTGAAACTCATCCTAGAAAGATCGACAAGACGGGGCCTCCATAACCTCGTGCCCCTCGTTTACTGCTTCCAATCCAGTGTCAAAGTTACTCTGGATCTGAGCGATCTTGTCTGTGAAGTAGGTGACAAACTCCTCACAGTGGGCCTTGGACAAGTCCCCGTCCAGGCGGAGGGAGGCCAGACTGACCAGCCCCCACACCACCCGGAACAGCTCCACTGGATGCAACTTCACAGACGCTATGAGGGCAGCAAAGAACTCCTTCTTTGTCATCCTCACAGCCTCAGCATAGGACTGCAAGTGAGTCCTATGGAGAATTCGATCAGATTCAGAGCAAGTCCGACGCCAGCATTGCTCTAGTCTCCTACCTACCTACCTGTTTCATACACCGCAGCCCCTCAGTAAACCAAGGGGCTCTGCGGTGACGAGATGGAGGCAGTAGACGTCTCGGAGCCACCCTGTCNTGGAGGCAGTAGACGTCTCGGAGCCACCCTGTCAATGGCTTCCCCCAGGAAGATGTTCCAATGCTGTACCAGCTCATCGACTGAGTGACCGTCAGGGTCCAGGGTTATCTCCCTCAGAGCCTCCTGGAACTGCTGCGGTTCCATAAGCCTCCAAGGGTGGACCATCCTAACTGGTCCATCCCCCTTCTGGAGGGGGTGCGCTGAGAGGCTGGCCTGTAGGAGATAATGATCCATCCATGACAAGGGCGTGACCCTCACATCCCCCACTAACGAATCATCCACCTCAAGGTCAGAGCAGAAGAACAGGTCGAGGGTATGCCTGGGTCGGGCAGTTGACCACCTGGGACAAGTCCATGGTTGCCATGGCGGCCATGAACTCACGCTCCGCTCCTACAAGGCCAGAGTCGGCATGGGCATTGAAGTCCCTCAGGACCAAAGTCCTGGAGGAGCTCAGCGCCACCTCCGAGGCCAGCTCTGCTAGAGCGGCAAGGGATGCTGCCGGGCAGGAAGGGGCCCGGTATACCAGCAGCACCCCAAGCTTGCTCCCAGCCAAATCAAACACCACATGGAGGGCCTCGACCCCTGAAAACACCTGGACTGGATATCTCCTAACTGGCCAGTCCTCCCTAAAAACAATAGCTACACCTCCCCCCTGGCCGCCCGTGTGGGGCTGATGTTGCACAGCATACCCGGCCAGAACTTGGTCAGCTAAAGTTGGCTCTGCCCCCTCGTCCAGCCAAGTCTCTGTAATGCACGAAAGGTCCGCCATCCCATCCAAGATCAAGTCCCGGATAACCGAGGCCTTATTCACGACGGACCTTGCATTCAACAGCATCAGCCCTTTACGGGCGGATGCTGTTCCCTGACCCTCCCTCACCCTCGGTGGGGGGGCGACTCTGTCAACCCCTATCAGAGACTTTGGTCCCCTGAGGGTCTGAGTCACCCATCCCCCTGGACCATACAGTCCACGCCCCATAACCACCCCTATGGCCGTTTCTCCCCTCCCATCCACTCCAGCCTGACCCCTCAGCTGTTCACCCTGCCTGCAGAGTCCCCCCCCATAACCCCTTCCCCGCCCCATCCCATTCCCCCCTCCTACCCACCCCCTGGGATTCCTCCTCTCACAAGGAATCCCCTCCCTGGGGGCTCCCCCTTTCACAGGGAGTCCCCCTAACCCTCCCCAGGGTTTTCAAATGAGATACTCCCCCACATGGCCACCCAGGAGTCATGGAGCCAACTGCCCATGTGAAGGTGGAGTAGCTAGATGCACGCTCCCATGAGCCACAGAGTACCCACTCATGGCCACGCATGGAACAATGCCAGGAAATTCAGAGAGGTCCATCAGGGCCAACCAAATTTATGGTGGCCACTTCCATGGCTAGCGTAACAAGCTATGCAGGGAGCTGCCCATTTGAAGGGCTCTCCACTCACTCCACCTGTGTGGGTGCCCTGTGGCAGTGACAGTCAGTGGGCACGGACTCCCCCCACATCATCCTGCTCATTTAAAAACACTCATTGTTTTTGACACACATTAGACATGCAGAGGAGGCTGAAAACTGGCAAAAGTTTGCATTTCCTGTTTATCCCAGAGGTTTTATTTTTCATGGTATATGGCCAACTTGCTTCTTTCCTATCAAATCTGTGACAACTCTGGAAATTTATACAACTTTTTATAAGAGTCAAGACAAATTATTAAATGCTTCAGTCTGATTCACCCATAATTTAGAGTTGCATTATTACATTTAAAAATAACCTACATACATTAGATTCTATTTTAGTGTAATGGCAAAATAATGATGTTGTTAAGGCAGACTTTGTTATTACTGTACGTAGAGCTGTATTTGTGTGGTACCAGCTTCCTTTTCTGATCAACAGAGATATTCCCTATATTGAAGGGATGTTTTATTGAGACAACCAGGCTGGTAGTTTGCAGAAATTATTTCTCATTTCTACAATACTACATTTAAATTTATTTATTTTTTTAAAAAGGGGGGTTTATATTTCTTAGTGCTTTATATTAATTTAAGGTGCCAAAAATTGGAAAAAAAAACATTGCTCTGACATCGTGAAGCTTTTCAAATGTAATTTTTAGAAGGAAATGCATGATTAAAGAGGTTGCATTATTTATGTGAAAGAAAAATAAATCAGAATAACTGTACACTTGTGGTGCCGGGTTAAGCTAAAATGTTAAGCATAATAGTCTTTTTGTTTTCCAAAAAGCTCAGAGATTCTCCTTGTGCTACAGCTCATGAATTCAGTAGCAGTTCCCATTTAGAAAAGGATCTGAAAGTAGAGAAACATATTGCAGGGAACTAGCACCAAACACAATTAGGAGGATGTCATGCAACATTTAATTTTGTTCTGATCTATATTGTACTTGTGCGTTTACACTTCGAACAGGCCCCAAAACTTGACGCTAAATTCCACTGACTCCTAAAATGGAGGCATGCACAATTTCTGTGTAAAACCATAAAGAATCCCTTGTTTGCTTTTACCACGGCCAGGAGCATTCAAGGTTCATGGACCATAGCAAGTCTTTTGGAAAACGGAGTTTGGCATCTTATGACAAAACCCAAATCTTGGCAAGTGTTTTGGAAGCGGCAGGCTGTGTTACAGTTTGCATAGCTCAGACTAGCGGCGTGCACCAGGCCCCCATGTCATTTTTGTTATTTAAAATGTCATTTTCGTTATTAACGACAATGTCGTTTTCATTATCGTTGTCATTATTGGTATCGGTATCATTTCAAACAAATATTTTATTTTTGGTATCGTTATTAATTCTAGTGCGCTAATATTTATACAATATGCCTATCCTATAATCCTAATATATATAATAAAACAGATTAGCCTAAATACCTATATAATATCTAATCTCTCTATATGTGTACTTAACTAATATCTATCTAAATCTAAGGGAGACAGGGGAAGAGAAAAGGAAAACTATCTATTATCTAATCAATTATCTATATAACTATTCTAATCTAATCTATATGTCTATAATAGATCTCTATGGGTAATTTCAGAAGTTACGAGATCACAGTCAACCACAGTGAACCACACACAACCCTGCAGCGGGGCCAAAGGGTCCCGAACGTCTGTTCGGCGGTCACCAGATGTTCACCACAGACAATCACCAGCAGGGGACAAAGCTAACCACCCTTCCGGAGGTCCAGCCTGGACCATCTCTGAAAGGGTGGTCAAAGCAATACCCAGTGGGAAACAGCAAGAACAAACAACTGAATGGCAATCACGGGTAAGGGGAGCAAGGGGGAGGGGGCAGTGGCACCGGGGCACCAAGGGGGTGGATGGGCCCGTGGGAGGGGGAAGGGAGGAGGGCTGCAGGGCCCAGGTACCCAGGCTATCAACTGCCCCCCCCTTACAACCCACAGACACGGAAACGGGCCCGGGAGCCGAAGCCCCAGGAGGAGACGGCTGGAGGGCATGTGGAGGAGGAGGACCAGGAGGGCCCATGCGGGAGATGGCCATACCACCGAGGAGGGCAATGGGGGCACAGGACTTTATCAGGATCTGAGGGTCCTTTGAGCACCAGCTGGAGTAAGCGGTGAACCAGAGGAATGAACACGTGTACCAGGAGATCGTGCGGGACATGGAGACAGCAGGGCACCAAAGGACAGTGACCCAGTGCCGCTCAAAGATGAAGGAGCTCAAGGGGGGGGACAAGGCCATCAAGGACAACAACCAGCGGTCTGGGCACGGAGCCTGGACCACCCCCTACTATGACACCCTGGACCGCATCCTCCACATGAAGGGATCCATAGTCACCCCATGGCTCATGGGGAGCGCAGTGGTCCAGGGCAGGGAACGCGCCAATGTACCCCCTCCCCTCGCTGCCCCGCTAGAAGGCACCGGTTCCGGGGGCCCCACCCCCAAGAGGAACGCCCCGGAACCTCAGGCAGCAGCAGGCCCCCCACGCACACCAGCCCCGAGATCCCCCACCCAATGTCCGACCCGGAAGGATCCAAGGCCACCAAATTGGTCACCCTCAGCCAGGGGATGCAGGGGGAACCCCAGTAACACAGAGGGGCCGGACTCTGAGGACTCCGAGACCAACATCGAGGGTAAGCAAGCGGGTGGGAGGGGAGACGGACCAGAGGGGACGGGCTGAGGGGGAGTACAGGCCACCGGCCCACCCCAAGCAACCCCTGACACCCCAGACCATGGGAAGGGGGCCCAGGGGCCGCCGGGGGCCACGGTCCACCTACAGCCACCCATCCCTACCCATGTCCAAACAGGTCGTGGCACACCCCGGCACACAGGACAGGTAGGCGAGGGGGATGGTGGTGAACAGCCCCATGAGCAGCCAGAGGTCACAGGTGAGGCTAATTGGCAAGGGGGTGGAGGGGAGGTTGGGCGGGGGACCCGGGGCATGGGGTGTGGGGGGGGGGCTGGGACATGGGGGGCCACCAGGGGAGGGCACTGTCCAGTCACCCCGGGGGGGGCAAGAACCCTCAGCGGTGGCACGGGATGGGGGGGGGTGGGCATCAGGGGTGCCTAACCAACCTCTACAGTGCACTCCAACAGGGTGACCCGGCGAGGCCCAGCCAGCCAGCCCCATGCCTCCAGCACAGTGGATGAGGGAGCACCGGGCATGGGTATGGCACTGGAGGGAGGAGCAGGCAGAGGAAATAGTCCGCACCACCACCGAGCAGGGCAAGCGGATGATCGCGGCTATCGACCACATGGAGGCAGCCACTGAAAGGGTCATGCAGCAAGCAGAGGTGGAGGTGTGCCTCTAACAGAGACAGGAGTGCCGGGAGCACAGCAAGCAGGTGGAGGTGTTCGGGTGGCTGGAGCAGGCCATCAACTGGATGGCGAACGAGCACTCTGCCAAGATGGACTGGTCCCACGACATAGGCACTTGCTGCTGCTGCTGCATGCGGGGACCATGAGTGCCTACGTGATGGCTGCCACCCTGCCGGGAAACCTGCCTGCCCCAGCCCTGATGCTGGGTCCCGCGGCGCCCCCACCACCTCTGCCCCAGGCACCGGCATGCCTGCAGGGCCCACGCAACCGCCTACCGGTCCCTTCAGGCCTCCAGAGGGAACAGCCACCATGGGGGGTCTCTCTGGCTCTGGGCCTGGCCTCCCTCCCAGCACCACCTGCCCCTCAGGACACCAAGGCCTCCCAGGACACCGTTGGGGAAACAGACAGCGGGGGGGAGAGCTCCCAGAGCTCCATGGTGGCCACAGGGCAGCTGAGAGGATGGCCCTAGTGACACCCAGGTCGGGGGGAAAGGAGGGGAAAGGTGGGCTGGGGGAGGGTGGGCTGAGGGGGGTGGGCACGGCACTGGGTGGTGGTGGCAGTGGTGGGGATACATGGAGGGTGTATGCACTATAAATTCCCTGGTACTACCTTAGAAGCCATTACTGTGTGACAGGGCCCCGGGGACGGGGGTGGGAGGGTATCCAGAGCGGGTGCTGGGTGCTGGTGGCGGACCCGGGGTGGTGGTGACAGTGGTGGGTGGCCTCATGCTGCAGCTTCCCGGATGATCCACCTCGCCAGGGCAGCTCGGATGCGCTTTGCGTATCGGTACTCTCTCGGGTTCTCAGCATTCACGTACAGAGGCACAGGGCCGGGAGGGCACCGGGACATGGAGTAGTCGAGGGTGGCCCCATTGGTCTCGCACACATTGTGCAGCACACAGCAGGCTCCGATCACCAGGGCTGAGGTCTCCACCATGTAGTCCAGCCGGCCCGCGAGGCACCTCCAGCGCTGCTTGAGGGCCACAATGGCCCTCTCAACCACGGTCCGGCAGGCACACAGGCGGTTATTGAAGAGTGCCTCCACAGAGTTCTGAGTGACCGGGCATGCCTTCATCAGCCACCAGGTGAGGGGATAGGCCGGGTCCCCCAGGATGCAGGGGGACACCAGCACCCCCTCAATCTGGGATGTCCCCATGTTTGCAAAGTCCCCGCGGTACATCTGGGCATAGAAGGGAGAGATGGTCATGATCCAGGCATCGTGGCTTCGGCCAGAGTGGCCAGTGTAAATGTCCATGAACTAGCCCCGGTAGTCCATGACCGCCTGCAGCTGCAGGGAGTGGTACCCGTGTCAGTTGACATACTCCGAGGCCTCCCCATTTGTTGGGCTGAGGATCTCTATGTGGGTGCCATCCACGGCGCCCATGCAGTTGGGGAAGCCTCCAGCCACGAAGCTGTCCAGCACGGCCTCCTGGTCCACCAGCTGGATCACTCGGTTCAGAAGCACACCCTCCACTGCCTCGCAGATGTCTTTCAGGATCCCGGCGATGGTGCTCACCCCAACACCGAAGTGCTGCGAGATGGACCGGCAGGATTCGGGTGTTGCCAGGGCCCAGATCCCAATGGCCACGTGCTGGATCATGGGAATGGGGGCCTGCATGCTGGTGTGCTGCCGCTCCAGCCAGCGCGTCAACAGCTCCGCAAGTCGCAAGAGGCTGCGCCTGTCCATCCGAAAGTGAGCTCTCTAGGTGACCTTGTCCCAGTGAGCCAGCGCCCTGGCCCACCACCCCTGTGCCCGAGCCGGGCCAGGGAGCACCTGCACCCGTGGTGGGCTCACCTGGCTCTAGCTGCGCCCATGGCCATGCACACCCGCAGCCAGGCAGCCAGGTGCACCTCCGCCGTCTGGATGTGCACGGTGTCCGTGTGTGAGCGATACCACTCTGCGCAACTGGCTAGGTGAATCCCGCAGGTGCCCAGTTGTCCCACATCCATGGTGGCCAGTGTCCCAGGTGGGGTGCAGCTGCACCCGTTATAGGCTGGCACCAGTCTAGCCCCACCCCCTATCCATGACCTGGCACCCGTGCAGAGGGCCCTGGGTCGCCTCTGCCCGGCTCCCTTGGGTGGCTGGCCCGGCTTGCTGCAGGGAAGCCAGGGTGCAGTAGTAGGGAGCGGCCCATCAAGCGCACTTGCGGTCCCAGCACAGGGCCTAGCGCATGGGCCCGCCTGTGCCCAGGCATGCGAGCAGCAGCTGCATTCCTGCTGTCATCACCTCCCACCTCTCTGTGTTGGCTGCCTGTTGTCCTCACTGCCTTGATCTCTGTGTAGGCTGTCCTGTCTGTGTGCTCGGTTCCAGCAGCTGGGCTGGGTCCGCACCACATGCCTTGCTTGTTTGCCATGCCATTTTGCGGCCTATGTCCTTATCTCTTGGTCTTGGAGCTCCCCTGCTTCCCCTCCCATCCCTCCTGGGATTGTGGGGCCCCTCTTTCCTTTCATTTAGTATCTTCCGCTTGCTGGACCATGGCTGGCAGCGCTTCCCCAGGGCTCACAGGCCCCACCCCGCCTGGCACCCCCCATAGCTGGACCTTCCGCGAGATCATGACCCTGTGTGACCTGTGGCATTCCCCAGCTGGGCAATTGCTCCTGAGCTTCCCGGACAGCCTCTCTGGTCCCTATGAAAGTCTGAGCTCCGGGCTGCACTACTTTGGCTATGAGGTGAGCGCCCGTGATTGCCGGCTACATGCAGAGACGCTGGGCCTGCATCTCTTTCCCGATGGGCGCATCCCGGAGTTGAGGTGCTCACATGTGGGGTGGTCCGTGGAGAAGACTGTGTCTGCTCTCTCTATGTGCAGCCTGGCCGCCTACACGGCCTGTCTGGCAGAGGGGGGTCCTGCCCTGGCGGTTTCCTTCTTTGGCTGTGTCCACGGGGCCCGTGGTTACCAGCGGTCACTTGGGGCGGTGTATCACCACCTGTTGGAGCTCGGGCACCTTCCCTGCTGCTGACTATGGCTTGTTGGAGCCCCACAGACACGGA
The DNA here is from genome assembly GCA_003113815.1 of Sphenodon punctatus. Lineage (NCBI taxonomy): Eukaryota > Metazoa > Chordata > Lepidosauria > Sphenodontia > Sphenodontidae > Sphenodon > Sphenodon punctatus. Next base: position 2,551,794 of record QEPC01008874.1, read on the forward strand.
GCTGGTGTCGCTGGCTGGCGTGTGGTCCCGATCCAATGTCCAGGTGGGGCTCGCCATGCAGGATCTCTTTGAAACGTACTACCTCATTGCCCACCACATGTCTGCACTGGGCTACCATTGGGGCATGCTTCAGTGGCTGCACTATGTGCACCTGATGGGCCTCCCTGCCCTGGGTCCCTTTGTGTTCCCCTGCAGCTGGCTGTGAGGCCCCCTGTGCCTTCCGGGCCCTGGATGCTGACCCCGCTGTGAGCTCCCACCTCCGCCCTGATGCCGTGGGTCTCTGCCCGCTCCCTCCATGCTGTTCCGGGCTCGCTGGTGTGCAGGCTGGTTCCAGGGGTTCCACTGTCCCTGTCTTTGCCTCTGGGCCCTCTTCACAGCCCCCCCCCATCCTACTCTGCAACTTGTGTTCCCCTCCATGGCTGCCTTCTCCTGTGGCTGTGTCCTGCTCTCCGAGCCAGTCCCCGGCTCCCCGGGTGCTGGTGTCCGTCTTCGTCCGGCCGCAAGCCCACCTGTGCCCGTGCCCCCCCAAGTGACTCGTTGACTGTGGGGGTCTGGGGCCCCTGGACTGCACCTCCCAGCGTACTCCTGAGGGGGGGATCGGTCACCTGCTCAGCACTTTGGCTCCAGCTCGCCTCCATTCCATTCAGCGCACCCTTGCTGTCGGGGTGTGTGTGTGTGTGTCCCTGGCTGCCTCCTGGACTGTTCCTGGACCGCTCCAGGGCTGTTCCCCATCCATGCATCCTCCCCCTGAGCCTATGCTCTGCCCCTGTGTGGTCTCCCCCCATGCCTGGACTGCCTGTGTAGCTGTGGGGTGGTCTGTGCTGTTGTCGGGGTTCCAGGTGCCTTTCCCTGTGTCCAGCTCTGCCCCCGGGCTGTTCCCCACCACTTTCCTGGCCCTGGGTTCCCCCCCTTTTCCCGTTGTGCTGTGTGTGCTGGCCATTCCACTGTGTTCCCCCTTTCCTTCCTTTCCCGTATGGGTGTGTATGTGCCCGGACGTGTGTTTGTGCTGTGTGTTCCACTGTGACCTCGTCTTCCCTGTGCCTGTTGTCTGTGCTGCCTCAGACGCTCTTCTCCCTCCTCCCCCTCCCTTCCTATTTCCCTTGTGTGGGCGTTCCCTGTAGGCTCTTTTGGCTTCCTTTGCCTTCAGTCGACCATGTCTGCCTCCCACCCCTCCCCGGTGCCTTCTGGGTGTTTTGACCACGGCCCGGAATCGGCATCATGTCTGTTGCGCTGCCCTGGGCCATGGTCTGTCAGTTCGATTCCCTGCCGTGGTCGCAGTCCCGTCATGTCTGTTTTGGGCCTTCCTTGACCACGGGAGGTGGTTGGTCGGCTCGCCACCGCTGGGAATCCACTGTGGTGATCCGGAACCATGTAACGTCTGAAAACACCCTATATCTAATCTATATTACCTATCTATATATAATGTACAAGGGGGAGAAGGCAGGGAAAGAGAGAAGGTAAAATGTAGGGTATGAGGAAGGAAAGGTATTGGTAATACAATGAGGGCTAGGGAGGATTTTTTGTGTGCAAGCACTACGGTTCTGTAAACGCAACCTGACAAGCAGCGCTCTCACAGAATGGAGAGAGAAAGCCTGGCCCTCCCATTATAAAAGGTTGCGGTGCCCTCACCCAGAGTCTAACTGATTGGTTGTGGGAGGCAGCAGGCATTGAGCAATGAGCGTGCCATGAGACTGCTGGGGCCTGCTTGCGCTGTTCATTGGCCAGTGATACATCCATCAGATACTGCTGAACAGCTCACCCCTCCCAACACAGGTACAGTTCAAGAGTTCAACCCTGTTTAGGACTCAGAGATGTCTGCTCCCTCCTCCCCTCTTCACATTTTCCCTCCAAAACCCAACTGCCACAGCACTAATAATAATGACAACAATAACAACATTGTCATTTTCGTTATTTCAATAAGGAAAATGAAAACAACAATTTTCGTTATTGTTATTGTAATAACGAAAATGACATGCACACCCCTAGCTTATACCCAGGACTGATGCAAGGATTTTTGCCACCATAAGCACACAACCCCCCATTCCCCTCACCCCGATCCAGCTGCAGAACTTACCAGTGGTGTCGGTGGCAGCTGGACCAGGGATGTGAGAGGTGTCTCCTTCAACTTGTAGGAGAAGTGGCAGCAGCAGCTAGATCAGGGGCAGGAGAAGGAGTGGCGGTGCCTGAATCGGGGGTGGGAATGGCGCTTCCTTCAACTTGCCATCCTAGGTGGCTCCACCCTGGTCTAGCATGGAGGTTAAAGGTGGTGGCAGCAGGACTGGGGTCAGGAGGGCAGTGGAAGGTGAATCAGGGGTGGAGCCATCTAAGGGGCACCTCTCCCACCCTTGATCCAGTGTAAAGCTTATTGGCAGGGCCACTTAGGGCATCTGGTTGAAGGGGGCACCTCTCCTGTTCCATCCATGCAAAACTTATCGGTGGGGGTGGGACAGCTGGATCAGGGTGGGAGAGTGCCCATTTCAACTTGCTGACTTAGGCACCCCCCTGTGCTGCCTACATGGTAGTGCCAGCCCTGCTCAGACCTCTTATAGAATCTTGCTTTTTCCGCTGCATCAGGTGAATGTATCTGAGCCCAAAGTGCCCATAATTAGTTGGAACAGGAAGCAACAAGTTAGATAGATTCTTTACATATTATTTTTCGTCGGATATGTGCAAAAGATCTGCACGATGCCTAGCCCACAAATTAATTGTAGCTGACACAGTGATGTAGGAGTGGTGAATTTCATCCATGGAGTGAAATCCATCCATGGGGTAACATGACTCACTTGCCATCTCAGAATCCCTCTTTAACATGCTCCAACTGGCTCCACTGAAGTGAAAGGGAGTTTTGTGTTTGTCTGCTAGGACACATGGGACATTTAATTAAGTTAGAAAGTTCAACTCACACTAGAGGAAGGGAATACTATTGTGTTCCCCTAGCCTGGCCCTTCTCATTGTCTGCAACACCTTTCAAATGGGTCTCATAAACTGTATTTTAGTAACTAGGAAACACTAAAATGTATTTTAGTCAGTTTAAATGTAACCATCTTAAAGAATAATTTCCTGTTAGCTCCAAGCCTGATTTTACTTCTAAAGCTGAGCTTGGCATCTTAATTAAAATCTAAATATAGACTCTCAAAACTGTAGAACTTCTTAAACATTACAGTGTTACTTACTCACCTCTTCAATAAGTTTGGTATCTTGCCAAGGAAATACTCCAGCTGAAGTATGACCCCCACATAAACGTCTGGCAATTTCCCAGGTTTTCTAATTAAATAATAATCAAAAAGGTCCATAATTCAAATGACAAGACATATAAAATATATTTATTAACACCGAGGAAAGGCCAAGATCCTACACTTTCGTTGAAGACAATTGAATACAAAGGTGTCCTCAAATTGTAAACTCTGCTAATAAGTTACTTAGTATTCCTGCTTCTGTCAACCTGCCTTTTTTTCAGTCAATGTGATCATGTTATGACTAATCTATTTAGACTGTAAATTCTTAGCTTTGGCCGTATGTTTCAGATAGAGACCTGGCCACCATCATCCATGCTTTCACTACCTCGAGATTGGACTATTGCAATGCACTCTACGTGGGGCTACCTATGGTGACGGTCCAGAGACTGCAGCTAGTGCAGAATGCTGAAGCCCATCTCCTTACGGGGACAGGTCACCGTGAGCACATTACACCGGTGCTCCGGGCTCTGCACTGGCTGCCTATAGTCTTTCGGGCCCAATTCAGCGTGTTGGTTTTGACCTGTAAAGCCCTATATGGCCTTGGCGTGACTTACCTGTGGGACTCCCTTGCTCTCTGCACTCTGGAGCGCCCTCTGCAGTCCGCTGTGGGGCACGCTTCTCGAGGTCCCCTGTGTGACCCAGGGGGCCTCTATGGAGAGGGCGTTCTCGGTGGCCACACCTAGGCTGTGGAACTCCCTCCCGGTGGAGGCTCAGGATCTCCCCTCCTTCCGTCGTATTTGTAAAACCTGGCTGTTCCGCCTGGCTATCGGCGAGGGAGATGGGGTGTAGTGTGGGATGGTGGGAAGGGGAGGGGGTGGTTTGGTGCTTCCTTTTTTATTGTATTTTATGATTTTACTGTTTTAATGTGTTTTAAATATTGTAAGCCACCCTGGGCTGCTTGGACCAGGAGGGGAAGGGTATTAAATTATTTTATAAATAAATAAATATAAATAAATGAGAGAGAATATTGTATGGATATGAGAGCCCTGAATTTTCTAAAATGTCTCTCTTTTTTTGGTCCAGCCTCATAGATAAGCAATGGATTACTTTGAATTTTTATATGTATGCAAATTTATGTAACTCATGTCCATACTGGCCGTTTTTAAATGGACCGCAGTGGGTGGAGAAATGGGAGTGCAGCCGCGGTGGGTATAGGTGGGTGTGTGCCCATTCCCAGGGGTGCACACCCATCTCCACCCACCTCCACCCATGGAGCATCAGGCATTGGAGCCCAATGCTCCGTGTGTGGGTGATGGGTGGAGGTGGGTGTAGCACGGAAGCGCACACGCGCCCCCACCCATCCCCAGCAACATTCACACAGATGCTTTCCACACTTCTCCATGCAGTGAAACTGTGTGGAGATGAGTGGGGGCGTCTTGTGTGAAAAGGGCCATTGTCCTGCATTTTAAGAGTCACTGTTCCTCATTTCAGTTCAGGGGACAAGAGGTTGCCGTCAACACACAAAGGCCTTGCAGCTGCACAGCCTGTACTTGCCTGTATTTAAGTAGTTCTTTATTGTACTGACAAATAGCCATGACAACTTTACACATAACAAAGTATACAAAAATACATAGTAGTCAAACATATATAAGTAAAAAAACCACACTACAGCAAACAAAAAAGGGGCAAAAATACAGGTAAACTAATACTTTAATTAAAATAAGGGTCACTTAAGGGGCAAGGTCATTCTGTAGTTTCACCTGCTGTATTCTCAGTCTATCTGCAGGTACTCCAAAGCAGCTACAGCTTTAGTCACCTCCGCCCTCTTATTGGAAAGGAAAAATACCAACAATCGGAGAGGAGACCATGCAGGTCCAGCATTAGTCAACGTACACAACTGATCATGAGGACATGCATATAAGGGGCACAAGAAAAGGTAATGAACCAAATCTTCCACTTGTTCTGAACCACAAATACACTTACGTTCCTTAGATGGCAAGCCTAAATAGAGACCTTGTAAAACTTCAGTCGCCATCGTCTGAAGCCTTAAAGAAGTAAAGTCCTTCCTAAGGGCTACATTGGTAAAAGATCCTAAATATGATGGAACTGATCGATCAGGGAGTCAGTATTTATAACTCAGAGAAATTCTAGAGATAGAAGCCTGGGCTCTTAGGGACTGATATTCAGTGTCATCAATTCTACACTTAATGAACTTAGAAGTTGCCTGTGTTTATTCATTTATTACTTAGGGCAGCTTACAAGAAATAAACAAACAAACAAACAAACAAACAAACAAAAAACCCCAATAAAAATAAACCATATAAAATACCAATTCAAGCCCCCACAGCCACCCCCCAAACCTTATCCCACTTGCTAAAAGCCCAGCCAAATAAATAAGTCTTACATTGTCTTCTGCAGATGCTCAGACTAGGGCTTTGGCAAACCTCCAGGGGAAAGGAGGGCATCAACTTGATGCCCTAGGCACCCCTGCCAATAAGCTTTGTACTGGATATGGGGTGGGAGAGGTGTCCCTTAGATTACTCCACCCCTGATAGGGGGTGGGGGTGGAATAGGACTCTAGCTTCTTCTGCTCACTCTGGTTCATAGCATTGTAGTGGCAAGGTAAGGAAAGTTCTCCTTGCTGCATCCCTAGCCACACCATATTCCTTCAAAATGGAATCTGTCTGTCTGTCTGCTTGGTGGACCCATGTTACAGCTCCACTCCCGGCCTGCCATTGCCTTGGCAAAACCACAGAGTTGTCGGGTGTTGGCACCAACCTAGAGCATCAGGCAATCCGCCCACAACTCTGTGGTGTTTTGGGGCACCATGCGGGCTGACCATGGCCAGGAGAACCTGCTGGGGCTATCTAAAGCCGGTCAGACAAGGCTGAGAGTGGGTGGCCGTGGGGGTGCACCCCCGGAGCAGTTCTGGGGGTGGGCTGCCCCAGCATTTATCTAAAAGCACCCATTGTTCTCTTTGTTGGCTAGCAAAGAGCTCTTCCTCCCCCCCTCCCTTTCTAAACTGGGACATTGCCGCAGTTTTCTGGGACTGCAGGGAAGACAGCAGAAGAGGTGTGAAATCAGGGACATCTTGGAGGAACACTTGGGAGGTATGGTTGAGGGGCCCTACACAGCTCCCCAATATATGGAGTCCATGAATAACTCTGAAGTGACAGCATGAGTGAGAGAAGCACTGGTGTAAAATATGGGACCAGAGCCTCGAATGCAGGAAGTCCCAGCCTTCGGAAGGCCTATAGCAGTTTAAGAGAGGTGACACCCAGCACATGGTACCCATGAACAGAGACCCATATTTCCCCATGTGCCAATGGGGAAAATGCACTGAACATGTCTCCCTGCCCATGAGTAACCTAGAAATAACAACATAACAGATGAATAATTTGCAGCGCCTCAGAAACTGCAGTACAGGGAGCCCTGGCTCTGGAAGGGAATGCTATGTTTACTTGAATGTCAAGCATTATGGTAAGATTTTCCTTTTCCTAACAAGTGAAACTGTGTGTTTCTGTCAAATACTCCTATGGGCCACAACTTCCCTGGATCTGGTACTGCCTCTGTATAATGAAACCCCTTGACACCAGGGTAAACCTTCTATGTATTGTTTTTTATATATTGTTTTAAATGTTTGTGTGAGCGCCCCGAGCTGCCGTAGGGCTGAAGGAAGCGGGATACAAGTTATTAAAAATAAATAAATAAATAAATAAATATAAAGATTTGTTATATCAAGGTGTTCTCTATTTGCTCCTAATTACCAAACCCTGTCAGAGGCTTTCAAGCTTGCATTTTGAGTGGAACCACGGAGTGTTCCCTGATTGGCAAGGAAGGGGAGCATTCCCCAGCTCTGTCTGTTAGTCTGATTCCCTGGCTAGTCAGGATTGGCTCAGTTTGCTCAATCAGTCAGTCCTGACTGGGAGTTCATAGAAGCAGGGCAAAAATACATTGCCCTAAAATGGTTGCTGTGGAAGGGATTGGTTTTTTTCATTTTGTTTTTAAAAATAAAATAAACTTTATTGCAAAAACATAATTGCAGTAGTTAATTCACAGAACTGCAAAAATATAACACTCTCATTGCATATAAACATGTGACCAATTTCAGGCCTATAGCAGGCTACATGCATCTTTGAATTAAGTCTCTATGAATAGCCATAACTGCCATAAACAATTCACATCTTCCCATAAAGTAAAAATAATTAAAAGAAAGTAAAATAACATAAATCAATAATAAGAAAAAACACCAAATATAATACCAGACAATAATAATATCTTGATGAAATGAACTACACTATGTATGTATGTATGTATGTTTATTGTGGCGTTAGCGTCCGCCATAGCCAAACAAAACACTACAACCATAGGCCAGCAGCACAATACACAATATAACACACAAAACCAAAACAATAACAATAACAATAACAATAGAAAAAATATAATATACATAATAATTTCAATAAAATCATCCAAAAATGTTTAAAATAATCTGGTCAATCACCCCCCTATAAATGAGGATCCGATGGTTAACATCTGTCACATAACAATTGTCTCTACTGGGAGTCCAGAATGGCACCCACTGAGAATTCAATATTCCTTGACACTCAAAAGTCTAAGTGATAGAATGATAAAATTGAGCAGGGATAAAAACCTATTTCAGCCAAGATATAACAGGAATATCGGTCGATACATAGGGGAAACTAGCTGCAATAAGGGGGAAGCAGTCGCAGCACTGGATGTATCCCGATTTAAGGGAAACTTCGACCAACTACACTATAAATATAAACAATCTGGACTGTCCCGATCCTTGTAAAGAATATAGGTTATTCTGGTCTTGTCCAAATGAGAAAACTTTAGGGTATTGCTCACCACACAAATATCAAGACTTGGTTGTCCGGGTCCTGTCTCTATTCTTTAGAAACCGTTCTCCTGTTTAAATGTGAAAAAAGTTTGTAATTTGCAATTGCCTGTTGTTATCCTTCAAATGTCGGTTAGGCATAAATGTGTGTTCTTTCTGATCAATTTTTATGGAGGCAAAGTTGTGCTTCCATTAGTTAAGGTGAGATGGAGTTCCCATTGTATATCTGTCTATCTGTAACATGGTGGTTTTCACCTACTGACTTTCCCACTGAGACTCATTGAAAACTTTTGCTGCGGATTTCTCTGTTAATTGGAGGTCTATGTGAACATTTCTTGCTTAGAAAAAGGAAGCCCAATCTTGAGCAATCACTGTTGATTTTGGGAATCTGAAAAGGTTCCTGTTTTAATTTTAAAAAAAGTTTAAAGTTCGGAAGGGAATCTTTATGTTGTGCATGAACATTGCTATGCTCTTGGATAAACATTGTGTCTGTTCTTTTTCATGGTCTTCAAAACATTGGATAAACATCGTGTCTGTTATTTCACATGCTCTTGGTACCGTTGGATAATCATAGTGTCTGTTCTGTGCATTTTACCTCATTATGCTAGCAAAGTTATTGAAAGTACAGGGAAAATCTTCTTATGCAGCACATTCATGTTGAATTCAGTTGAACCGTCCGCCGTGCACTGTAGGGTGGCATTTGCTCCCCTGCTGCAGCCAGCAGCGGTAGGATCTTCCCCTCCCAGCAAGGAAAAGCAGCAGAGTAATTGAAACTGGACATGGCTGTAAAAAGCCAGTCACATTGAAATTGACATGGCTATGCGATAGCGCCTCCATTAGTTCTCCCTCTATTAACCATCTCCCTCCCTTCTGCTAGCCGCTTGATTCCAGCTGTTGCCCCCTATCTTCTGTCCTCTCCCAGAATGTTCCCCCATCTTCTTTCCCCTCCAAGAACAAGACACACAAAGTGTGTGTGTGTGTGTGTGTGTGAAGTAAAACCAGTTAGAAGTGAAGAACTGATGACCAGAGAGACTGGTAAGGAGGTTCCCAGCTGGGCACAGCCTCTGCCGTGCTCCCTCCTTCAGCTCAAGCGCGCACTGCCAGGCTCTGCAGGCAGCAGCGTCTGCCAGCGTCACCTGTCCCCCACCGATCACTGTAGTAAGGAGAATCCCAGGGCAGTGCAGCTTCTACCTGCTTCCCCCACCCCTTCCCTCGCCTAAGGAGGCGGAGAGCCCAAGCCTGCTGAGGGCGACAGGCAGATCGGTGTGTCTGTCTGTCCTGTGTATTAAAACTCTATGCACAGAGGTACAAGTGAAATGGTCTTCCATTAATAATGTTATTCAGGCAGCTTCACGCTGGGTGGGAAGGGGAATGGCTTTAGGTGCATGGAGTCCAATATCATTTGGAATCACACAGTTTTCTGTAGATGATGTGATCACCTCCACCTACCCTCTCCCTAGGATCCTAATCCACAGTATGGGAACCCCTGCTTTAGACCATGTGGTGAAGGCATAAATGAAAGCTTTCCTCTGCAGCTGGGGACATATGACATTTTGTGACAGTCACTTTTGCTAACCAAAAACCTTATTAAATTCCATAATAAAAAAACCCTCTGGTTTAAAATGATAGTTAAGGCTCTTGCAAATTCAGTCATGCAATAAAAGGTATAGAAATTGCAAGTTAAGACTCCTGACTTAACTTATGTGCCTTGTAAGCAGTAAAGACATTGTACAGTCTCACATATTGTGCTCACTAACAACTTAGGCTCCATTCACCCACACTTTGCCTTTGTCTTTCAGCCTCAATCTTCTTCCTCTGCAAGTTGGGGGCAACACTGAAGCTGTGGACAGGAGGGTGTGAATTGGCCCCTCACCCTCTCCTTTCCCTCTATCCTTTCGTTTGGGTTGGGGAGAATGGGACAGCTAAGTAATGGCTCCGAACCCACCCTTTCAACCTGTAGTCCACACTGCCCTCCCACACAACTTGCTCCCACACCCCTTCTTTATATAAATGACTAGGTCCCCACCCTTTAACAGAGAACTCAGGAGTCCTGACTTCTAGCCTATCCATCACACTCTAACCCAGCATACTGCACTCCCTTCATAAGTAATCCAACAGTCCTGGTTTCCAGACTGATCTGTTCTCCCCTGCTCTCAAAATTGTAACAGACAACCCCAGGGTCCTGGGTCCAAGTTGCCTGTTCTTACCCTCAAGACCCCACCGCCCTCACACAGAACTCCAGAGTCCTGGGAAATACATCTGTCTGTCTGTTTCATATGGAACAGGACTGTAAAGGTCTCTGTGTGTGGAATGACAAAAAACAAATAAACACAGGACAGGAAGTGGAATAACAGGGAGGGAGGCTATAGGGAGTCAAAGAATAGGAAGTCCGCTCTGGCCAGTATGAGCTATATGCCCATTGTCCAATCACCTTTCCCCACGAACCTCTAACAGCTGGAGCAGGAAGGAAGGGATAGCTGAGCTGATGTTATACTGAGTCTGACTTTACAGTTTTGGAGGGCTCCACATTACTTATCTACGCTGCGGACCAAGAATTATGTTATGTTCTATTTCTAACTATTTGGTGTGTGATGCTCCCCAGAACTACAGGCTACAGAGTAGCTGCTTTCAGGAGAAAATAACAGATGTGACAGTGACCCACTGTGGCCTCTCTGGCCCGAACCCCATCTCCATGTTTGTGCAGGCACCGCCAGACGTTGGCCCAGGATTGCCTCGGGCTATGTCAGTGGCTAGCCCAGGCTCTGAACTTGGAAAACCTCAGAGGTCACAGCTCGATTGGACCTAAGCGGGCCATGTCAGCAGGCTATCACGTCTGTTTGGGATGGCAGACACGGCCCAGGCTGGAGACTGCCATGGCTGGGTGCCATGGCCACTGCCAGCTGTCATTGGCCACCATGACTGCCCATCATAGCAGGGGGTGGGGCACTGGGTGCAACGGGGCAGGGCTGTCCAGCTGCACTTTTGTGATTCTCCACATCCTCCCCGGGTCCCAGCCATGGGCATGTTTGTTCTGTGGCCTGGCCTGTGTCTGCCATGACTTCCTGACCTAGTCCGGGTGGCCGCCGTGGTCATGTGTGTTTTGTTTTTACCCTTGTTTTACTAAGAGTTGCTGTTACCCCCACTCTGCCTTTTTCATTTGTAGAAAACAGCACAGCTATCTTGCGACTTCCACATTTGGCTAGAACATAATAATCCCCAAGCGGGTCTTGTTATATGAAAGGGAAAAGGCGGCTGAAGTTGTTCTACTGCTAAGCTTTTCTTAGAGCATCTGTTTTATTATTCATATACTTTTAATAGCAACTCTCCTATTGTTTTACAGACCTGCTGTAACTTAAGTTAATGCTGAAGACATTAAAAGCATGTCTTTAAATTTTTAACAAGAATAGAAGTTTACATAGAGTGCGAGCTTTGTTGAGCCATCTAGATCGTCTGTAAAAATAAACTGGGAATGTTTCACACATTGCTTTAAATATTTTATTGGGAATCACAGATGCTTTTGATTTCTCTTTCTGCACAGCAACTGCTGTGTAAACTAAATACTCCAGGCTCTCTGCACCCAGAAGTGAATCTTTCAAAGTACTCTCCATTAACAAGCTGCCCAGTGTTTTAAGTATGTGAAAGGGAGTGAGGGGAGTGAGAGGTGAAAGTTGGTTAATTTCAATGGCTGCAGTTACTCCAGAGTAGTCCCACTGAAGTCAATGGGATTACATAGAATAAATGGCTTGAGAACTGTGAGCTACTAATGTGTGTGGAAAGGGATAGGGATGGGGGTGAGGAGGAAATTGCTAGTTAGAGTCAAGTGGGAAATGGAAATTGGAAGAAAGATGAAGGCAAGGCAAAGAATAAACATGCTTTTCATTTGTTATGAATACTTTTTCTTTCCATATTGCAGAGAATGTTTGGCAATCAATTCTTAAAAAAGAAAATTCTAATTATCTTGAAGAAATGGGGCTCTGGATAATCTGGGCAAGATTTGCCAGTAAGTTCTTGGGGCTTGAACCTACAACGTATTGGGCACGCTAGTCCCCAGTCCTGCAATTCACTTGAGGAAGTGCTTAACTTTAAGCATGTAATTAGTTCCAATAGAGTGCTGCGGGATAAACTTTTCAAAAGCAGTTTACTCCCATTTTCAAAAAAGTATTAGATACATAGAATCTCTTAAAGAGATTTAGGAACTTTGGCTTCTAAGTGCATAGGTGCCTTTTGAAACCGGGACTTGGGAACCTAAATTAGTCACTTTTGAAAACATTAAGGGGGGATTCAGACGTTCTGATTTGTGTGATTTTTTTTAAAAAACGAATGTTTCATGCCTGTCTGAACACTTAAATTCGATTAAATGGAGTCAATATCGCACTAAAGCAATGCGTGTTGAAAAGCTACTCAAACCTACCTTTTTGCTGTCCGTTTTCAATAAATCCGCACTTAACAGCAGTGTGAAAGCAACATCGTACTGGTTTTAACTAGTGTGTAATCTTTTCTGATGTGAATGCAACCGTGCTTCCAAGTGCGCTGTTTTACTCCTGCCCCTACCGGAAGCAGTGAGACCAGCTGGAGCCCTGTAGTTGCCTCGCTGGGTGCAGGCTGCAGCCAGCTTCTCCCCCAAAAAGTTCTTCCCCTCCATGTTTCCCCTCCATGCTTCTTCCCAAAAAAGTTCTTCCCTCCAAGGACTTTCAATCATCTGCCTCTGCCTCTACCATAGTGCTGCAGCAGTAGCAGCGGCGGGATACCAGAAAGAAACCAGGGAGAGAATGCAAGGGGCTTCTTTCCAGCAGCCTCAGGCTCTCCCTCTTTACTCCCTGATTCTACAAAGTAGCAACCTTTGCTACAAAGGTTGTTGCAAAGTTTGCAAAGTTGCAGCAAAGGTTGTAGCAAAGTTGTACTTTGCTACAAAGTAGCAAACTTCTGGCTCCCCACAGGCCACTTCCTGTAACTGAACCGTACTGAGCAGCCGGATAAGCACGCACTACAAGAAGGTCTGAATGCATTATTTCGCTGTACTTAAAATCGGTATGGCATGCATGTGAATGCAACAGGACTTGTTAACAGCGAACTATTGAGAACCAGTTTTTAAAAATCCAGATAATTGCTGCACGTGTGAATTCACCCTAAGTGTTTAGCAGAATCGGGGGCCAAACTAGCCAGTAGAATCAAGCTGTGTTGTGCTGTTCTGGTGATGCAAGACAGCTGTAAACTCAATAGGCTGGTTGCTCCAGTTTATAGTTGTTTTGCATCATTGGAGCAGGGCAAAGCACCTAGAATGGTCTGATGAACCTGGCACTCAGCAAACAGAAATAGACCACATTCATTGGATAAAATATTCATGGCAACATTAAAGCCCCAAACAGTCTGGGCCCACATATCTGAGAGATTGCCTTTCCTTCTATGCTCATCTGCAGCCACTGCAGTCAGCTGGGGCACTCTTTTGTGGGTACCACCAACCAACTTGTCTGTACGACAAGGGCCTACATTAAAAATGGACTTGTTCAGTATATAAAATGTCAACTATATACAAGAGGAACCTATGAAAATAGAAAAGAGGGTTAATCAATAATAATAGTATCCAAGTTTACATACTACAAACTAATAAAATATACCACCAGAGATATCACCATGTGGCTGAATCTGGGAAACTCCTAGCCTGATATGAAAAACTTAAATAGCATGCAGCACCAAAGATCAAATATCTTATGAGAGCTGCAGAAGAAATTGTTCTCCACTAGCTCAAACTTCCAAATGATTTGCAAAGCTAGGCTCTCCCCACCTGTTACCTATATAGAATTCCCAAAAAGTATATATGTAGTGCAGTAATTAAGCTCATGAGCTAATCACAATATACTAATTATGTCCATAAACCAATTGCTCTTGGATGACTCATTACCATTTGGGTTAACTCAACTCTATCTACCACTAATTCAAAACACCAAATAATTAACATACTCAAATTAGGTTCACAGCTATCCATACATACACTAAAAAGGCATGTTGCTCATTAACTGAGTCTATTGATCAATGAACCTAACATTATCTGCTTTCTTAGGTTTATTTATGTATTTGACATTTTATATACTGAACAAATCCATTTTTAATGAGGTAATTTGTTTCTATATAGCTTTTCAGTATTATATTATAGGATGTTTTATTTTATATGCAAATTAATTGTTGTTATAATTATTGTTTAGTTACCCCTGATGGAAGAGCACATCTTGAAATGCATTGGGTTTCAATTTTGGAATTCATAGCAGAGCTATTTCAGCTATTTTTAAAATATAGGAGTTGTGTATGTGTGTATATATATGGATTATATTGTATAATTATTTTGATTTGTTTCATAGTAAATTATCATAGTTATTTGCAGTAGCTTTGTCTATTGTCCTAATTACAAAAATGGAAGTGGGGGTATTATCTAGTATAAGATTTAGACATTTTTCTCTCAGCAAAAAGAAGCTCTGTGTGTTTCTTGGGGCTCATTTTATTAAAGGTGAACACTGACGGCTCATTGTTCTTAACTTTACCTCTTCTATGTTTTCTAATGTGGGGTGAGGCTACACAAGTGGCAGCAGCCAATTCCCACACGGCCTTGTGGCGGGCATCGCTGCCAGTGCCGCCACACAACAGGGTAAGCGTGGGGAGCCCACCAGATGGTTCTGGGGAAGCAGGGCAGGCTGGCCCCTGTTGGAGCCGCCACCATGGCCAGGCAGGACCACAGCGCTGGCCTTACAAGTGTGCGCCCAGCCCTGCCCCGCCTCCCCCGGCTGGACCTACAGCCACCCTCAGCTGTAATGTGGCCGTGCACGATGGGGACCAGTGCTTGTTGCTCACACCCCCGCTGCAGAGTTTACTGCATGGTAGGCAGAAGGGGTCCGGTCACATGGGTTTCCATGCCCTGGGCATCCTTACCCCTGTGGAGTAAGGCCACTTCATGACACAGGGTAACAAAATTTGTTAAATAAATAGATAACGCACCTTTGGAATTTTTCTGAGGATGCGTCATGTAACAAGCAGCTGTTCACCCCATCCCATGGCATGGGGAACATCTGGCTACCGCTGACCACATGAGCCACTGCATCATGTGGCTCATGTGTCAAGAGAGAGGTAAGGCTACCCAAGGCATGGTAGCCTCCCCTCCCTGTCTTGTGTAGCTTCACCCATGCTCACAGAACTTTACTTGGGAGAACAGTAACTTTGGTCTACTATGAAAATCCATGGGAGTTTTGCCATTGACTTTAATGGTTGATGTTTATTGAATAATCCAGGTCATTCTTTTCATTTTAAATACCCCCGAACAGAATGTACTGCATATGTTTACACAGGGCAGATGAAAACACATAAAGCCGACCTATTTGTTTTCTTGGGATTATTTCGGGGAAAGAATCAAAGACACAAAAAGCATGTAGGCACCTCATTTCCATTTTCCATTGACTTTAAGTGGCAGTTAGTCACCTAAGTCAGTGTCCATATAAACTAACCCTGCATTTGGCTCAGCACACACTGCTCCACAAGCAACTGCTGCATTAACGGTGAGTGCATTAACTGGCTGGGGGATCCGCTGGTGCGGCATTCAGGCAGTTTGCAGTCTAATGGAGACCAAAGAGCTGGGATTCCAGGCTGTTTTGTGATACCTGGGAAGGACTCCGGCAGAGACCTACAGCTTATGTATGCTGTACAATGCATGTTTCACGCAAGAACATTAGGAACATTTTTTGAAAAAAAATTCAGGAAAAAAAGTTCTCTTTAAAACTTTAATTGTAGGGCATACGGTAGAAACAGAACATTCCCTGCTAAGCTTGCATAAATCCTTTCCAAGCCAATCACATGATATTTGCCATTTAGGATGCTAATAGTTTTTGTGCAGTCTGCACTCAGAGTAAGTGCATTGTGCCTCCCCGTGGGAAGCACTGCAGTCTGGCTGTTGATCACTGTGTTTGCACGCCTAGGCCTGGCCTTATGGGAAAGGTGCAGGGCACTGCACCCTGCCTCCTCCGACCCCTCCTCCAGTGATAACCCTTTGGGTGTTCTTAAACAAGCAAGGCTTGAGGAGGTGTCCATGGCTGCTGAGTGGCACGGCTGCAGAGCAGCCACGCACACCGAGTGAGTGGGACGGCGGGATTCTCATGGGCTGCTCCTAGGGTGGCCACTGTGCCCAAGCAGGCAGTCTCCGCGCACTCCCGCCACCATGGACCCGCCCTGCAAAAACTCATACAGGCAGCCATTCCCCCTACCCCGGGAACAACCTCCTCTCAAAGAGGGGCCATGGCTAAACTAAGCTGCACCCAAGTGCCCGCCCTCTGCCATGACACACAGCCATTGACACCATGGAAACATGAAGCTGCAGCAGCCAGTAACCCCTTCCTGCTCAGGAGCCGGTGCAGCCGCTGGCAGTCCCAGGCAACAACAGAGTAGAGGCGCATTAGGATGGGACATACAGGGAGCTGCTGTCCAAGCTACTGTCCTCCATGGTGTTGGCTTTTCTCTCATGTGTCATGAGAGGGGTTTGTTGTGCTTTGAACCAACATGCTGTATTTCAGACGTGTGTCCTTTAAGAGCTCCTGGTACGGCAGTGGGGCCGTGGACTTGGGTGAAAACAGACAGGTACCTTAACTCTACTTGAACACTACTTTAACATTGCTTTAACATTTCTTATGTATGTTGCAGGATTCCATAGGGCACCAATACAGCCTGCAACATGCATTAGAAATGTTAAAGCGGTGTTAAAGCGCAGTTACATGCCTGTCTGTTTTCACCCCATCAGCTGGTGTGGGTGGGCAATACAGGTCTTACGGGCAGGGGATGCATGGGTGCCTGTCCCTCTGTACCTTTTTGACTTCCCCCTGTATGGCGCACTCCAGAGTTTTCAGCAGCGTCGCGTGAGTGGCTATGAGTGGGTGCTGCGTGGGTCATGGGAGCACACATCCATACACACCACCTTCAAAGGAGCGGTCAGGCAGGTGGTTGATGGATGGCCGTGCGTGGTGGGCAACAGAGGGAGAGATGAGAATACATTCATGAAGGTGTGAGGTTGCAGGTACACGTGCTTAGCTTAGTTACACAGCTTAGTTCCATAGGGAAAGTTGATGTTGGGAAAATCAGGACGGGGATTAAGGGGATGAGGAGCTAGGGAAGGTCTGTTGGAAGAGCTAAGTTTTCAGGAGGGATCTGAGGCTTGGGAGGGAGGGAGGGGAGCAAATGTAATAATTGACGAGACGTGGACACAGGCGCACATTAGCCTGCATTAATAGCCAGTATTCCTTGCTGGAAAGCACTTGCTTATACTTGTGGCCCCACAGCCTGCACAAGAACTGCTCCCATTGTAAGTATTTGCGAGTATAAGGATTTTACATCTGGACACTCTTCTGTGCATACTGGGCTCAATCCTCATTTGTCCAGGTGTGCAAGGGGCTGGTGCACACGTATGTTGTGCACTGAAGTGTTGCACTAAACTCAGGGCTTAATTGGTAGAAGGGCCTGTCCAGATGCAGTTCTGGCAATTAAATTCAATGAGGGGAGGGGCTGAGCACCAGGAAATAGTCCCAGTATGAGCATGCACCCCAAAACGTGAAGGACCAACAAAAAGCTGATATTGGCAATTTCAGATTTAGAGACAAAAGCCAGGAAAAAAACTGGATGGGTTTGTTTGGCTGTTTTTCTCACCCCTACCCTTGCACTGGCCAGCTCACCATCTAGATTAGGGGTGGGGAACCTTTTCTGACCTAGGGGCCACACTGAATATTAGTACAAGCTCAGAGGGCCACATAGAGGTTGGGGGTGCGGGGTGTTTAACAGGTTAATTCAAGAAAAGGAGGGACCAGATCATGGATCTGTCCCCTACCCTTGTGTGAATGCCCTCCTCTCTGCTCCAGTAGCCTGAGCTCCATTTTTCAGTGCTTGAGGGTAGAGAATGGATCCTAGGGCCAGATCTAGGAAGTTGAAAGGGGCCACATAAAAACTTGCTGTAGGCTGCATTTGGCCCCCAGGCCTGAGGTTCCCCACCCCTGATCTAGATCAAATCACAAGAACCCCGGTTGTAGAGAGGCAGGTTAGTCCGGGTGTTGTATTGCTAGCTTTAGAATAGGGTCCATTTCCCTGCTCTGATAAGCTTTGGTCTGGGAGGCATGCCTTCTGGGGCAGGAGGCCTGGTTTCTGGAGCAGCGGGTGTGGCTTCTGAGGCAGGCTTGCACCCTAGCACTTCATTTTTGATAAATTAAGCACTGACTGAATTTAAGTGGGAGCCAAATCCTCATTCACAGTGAGAGGCATCATCACCCATTGCTCACTCTCACTTGCACGTGCACTGTCACCCCTTCCCCCTCCCAGAGCCCAACGCAGCCCATCCATGTCCTCAGCACTTATGTGTGGTCTGACCACTTGTAAGTATCCCCCAGGAACAGAGGTGCATTTCATGTTCCCAACATCACAAGCTGCAACATAATGGGTGTTAACAAGCAAGACATTATTGGAGCAAAACGGAAGGTGGAAGAAAATCCCCTACAATTTATGATGCTGCCCCTATAACAGTACTGAGGTAGAAGATATAGGGCACTTCCTTTGGAGATGCTCCTTATACTTGCCACTTAGAAATAAATATCTTCTTGTTATTAAACCTAACGTTATACAACATTTTGATTATTTTGAGAAAACAGTCTGGCTTCTTCAGCAGAGCTCCGTTACAATTTTGTTTGCGCTGGCAACCTATTTGATAGAGGCGAAGAAAGTAAGGAATAAAATACTTACTAATGAATGTTTAACATAATTATTGTGAATTATGATTGTTGAATTATCATATAAATTGCAATTATTAACAAAATGTTTACGATGTTTTTTGTATGGTTGGAACTTAGTTCCCCTCTGTTTCAGGGCTATATATGTTTGTATTTTTAATTTGGCCTTTTGTAGAAGCCATTATGTATTATTTAGCTTTGTCGTAAATAAATAAATAAATAAATAAACAAGACATTAGCCCACAGCAGGTGGGTGTCCACCTACCCATTTACTAGGTGTTCACCCCAACCGTACATAGGTCCACCACCCACCAGACGTTGAGCACCCGCTCATAGCATAGTCTTGGAGAATGTGGAGCCCGCCATGCGGACGAATGCTAGCTAATGCTGTCTAAGTTCAGGCAGTGCTTAATTTATAAAAAATGAAGTGGTGGGGCCCAAGCCTGCCTCAGAACCCACACCAGGGAGACCCTGAGGCCAGTGTTAGCAAGCAGGGATTATCAATGTCTCCTTTCGGGAGGGGAGGGTGCCGAGCTGTCTCAATGGGGCAGTGGTCTGGCCCCTCCTCAAAAAACCATCACTTGGCATTGGTGTCCCGGCTGGATCTATCTGTGGCTTTCGACACTGTGAATCACGAGATGTTGGTGACCTGCCTGCAGGACCTAGCCGGAGTGGACGGTACTGTCTTATGATGGTTCCACTCATACCTGTCGGATAGGTCACAGCGGGTGATACCAGGGGACTGTACATCGTCCCATGCAGGACTCCTGTGTGGGGTCCCACAGGGTTCCATTCTGTCTCCTCTCCTATTCAACATGTATATGAAGCTACTGGGGGACGTTGTGTGCACCTGGGGGGGTCTGCTGTCATCAATATGCAGAAGACATCCAGCTGTACTTATCATTTTCAACCGACCCAGGTCCTGCGGTCTCATTGCTGTCCTGATGCCTGGCTGCTGTGGGTGATTGGATGACATCTAGCTGCTTGAAGCTCAGTCCCGACAAGACAGAGATGCTAGTGGGCGGGGTCGGAGGTCTGGGGGGGGGGAAAGCCCCTTTATTGGGGGGGTGTCCATCCTCCATTGGTTCCATCTGTGCATGCCTGAGAGTGCTTCTGGATGCACAGCTGCACCTGGATTTGCACATGTCAGTTGTGGCCGGGAGCGCCTTCTGCCAACTGCATCTGGTGAAGAGGCTCCGCCCATATATCTCAGACTCCGATCTTGCCACTGTCATCCATGTATGTATCACCTTGAGGCTACACTACTGCAGTGCACTCTACGTGGAGCTGCCCTTGGAGACAGTCCAGAAGCTGCAGCTAGTGCAAAATGCAGCAGCCCGCCTCCTTATGGGGATGGACTGCAGGGAGTATATAACACCTGTGCTCTAGGCATTGCACTGGCTGCCTATTGTCTTCTGGGTCCCATTCAGGTTGCTAGTTTTGACTTATAAAGCCCTACACAGTCTGGGTCCTGCTTATCTGAGGGATTGCCTCACTCCCCGGGCCCCTGGGCAGCCCCTGCAGTTGTCCAGGAGCACCCTCCTGGAGACTCCATGTTATTGGCGGGTCTGTACAGATAGGCGGGCATTCTTGGTGGCTGCTCCATCGCTGTGGAACACCTTTCCAGTGGAGATCCATCTCAGCCCAAATCTTCTTGCCTTTCGTAGACAATGTAAAACGTGACTCATCGTCAGGCATTTGGCAAGGGGGAGGAGAGGGTGGGATGGGTTAATCAGGTTAGGATGGGATTCTCCCTTCTAACACAGAAATGGTTTTATATATTTTATGATGTATTCTTTATGGCATTTTGCATTTTTATATTGTTTTATATATGTTGGAAGCTGCTCCAAGTTGCTGTTAGGCGAGAGGGGCAGGGTAGTAAATATAAAACATAAATAAATAAATAAATAAATAATGTGTGCCCATGTGTCCATGTCCTCTCAATTAGACTTCATGCAACACACAGGCCTGCCAGCACCATAGAGTCACAAGTGGAAATCCAACCGCCTCAGAGGAGCTGCCACTTCCTTCCCCTCTTTCCTCTCTTGTTTTCATGTGTGCTGCCAGTGGGACTGACTCCAAGCACATGAAATAGTCCCTGCCTGTTTATTAGGCTAGACATGCTAACCATGTGAGTGAAGGCTACATGGACTGAACCCAGACTCCAGTGAGCTATCATCTCGTTTGATTTCACCCAATGATTGGTTATGCTGCCCAATGATGCCTCTTACAGTGGATGATGATTTGGTACCCACTTAAGTCTAGCAAGGCACTTTGGCGTGTGCACGAACCCCTTTCTGCGCCTGGACAAATGAAAATTGTACCCTTACATTTAGATGTTTGGCTTGCATTTTAGGAGATTTTCCAGGGCACTTATTCTGGTTTATCATAAGCATAATGAGAGCAATAGTTCATAATTAAGGCATATCAAACGAAGTTTGTTTTGGAGTTAGGATATTATATTTATTTATTTAACAAATTTTGTTACCCCATCCCTCCTGCTCCAGGCAGCTTGGGGTGGCTTACACACATGAAAACAATAAAACAACAACCTTAAAACATCACAATAAAAGAGAAGGCAAAAAACAAATAAATAGATCTCTCCCCCCCACTCCCTAACACACAACCCCCCATCCTAAACCCCATCTCACCCACCAAACACCTGGTGGAACAGCCAGGTCTTAGTCATACGCTGGAAGGAAGGGAAGTCCGGGGCAATCCAGGTCTTCGCTGGGAGGGAATTCCACAGCCGAGGTGTGGCCACCACGAACGCTCTCTCCATAGTGGCCCCCCGGGCCACATGGGGGATGTCAAGGAGGGCACTCCCAGCCGACCACAGGGAGTGCACTCCAGAGCACAGAGAGTGAGGCGATCCTGTAGGTAAGTTGGGCCAAGGCCATATAGGACTTTATAGGTTAACACCAACAACTTGAATCAGGCCCGAAATATAGGCAGCCAGTGCAGAGCCTGGAGCACTGGTGTAATGTGCTCACAATGGCCCGACCCTCTAAGGAGACAGGCCGCCGCATTCTGCACTAGCTGCAGACTCTGGACCATTACGATGGGTAGTCTCACGTAGAGCATGTTACAATAGTCCAATCTCGAGGTAATGATGTTGGAAATGCAAGGACTGTGAGATCATTGCATCCATTTGCCCAATGCAGAGTTTACAGAGGAGTGTGAGTAGCTAATCATCAATAAGCAGGCAGGAAGCATACTTAAGCTTAAGTAGCTTTATTAGGAAATACATGTAGGATAGGAAAGGCCTACATCTATGCTAAGTCCTAAGACTAGGTGTGTTCA
>QEPC01008874.1:2576171-2587526 GCA_003113815.1 Sphenodon punctatus
GGGCCGAACGGCCGAACGCGAACGCGCGAACCACCCGAACACCGAACGACCGAACACGAACGCACAACCCGATGGCAAACGAACCGAACGGCCGAACACGAACGTATGACCTGCCCGAACAACCGAACACGAACGGCTGACACACGAACGGCCGAACCGAACGGGCGAACACGAACGCGAGGTACGACCGAACGACCGACCACGAACACACGAACCGAACGCGGCCGAACCGAACGGCCGAACGCGAACACATGAACTGATCGCGGCCGAACCGAACGGCCGAACACGAACCGCGATCTGTTCGCCCATGCCTAGTAGAGTTGGGTG
Organism: Sphenodon punctatus; assembly: GCA_003113815.1. Lineage (NCBI taxonomy): Eukaryota > Metazoa > Chordata > Lepidosauria > Sphenodontia > Sphenodontidae > Sphenodon > Sphenodon punctatus. Next base: position 2,576,499 of record QEPC01008874.1, read on the forward strand.
TCATTAGAATATTGATGACACCGCACCACATACTGTCTTACGACCTCCTTGAGCAGCTGCATATACACGTTGAACAGGAGACAGGACAAAATGGAACCTTGCGGGGCATCACACATGAGGTCTCAGTGTGATGAAGAACAATCCCCGTACACCACACACTGAATTCTTCCGACCAGGAAAGAGGCGAGAGGAACCACTCAAGAACGAGCCCACCCACCCCGGCTTGGTCCTGCAGGCGAGTCACCAACATCTCATGGTCAATGGTATCAAAAGCAACTGACAGATATAACAGAATTAGCAGAGTCGAACGACCCTGGTCCAATTCACAGCAGAGGTTGTCGACCAAAGCCACAAGTACAGACTCATTGGCATAGTCCCGATGAAAGCCAGCCTGTGAAGGATCCAGATAACTGGTGCAGTCGAGATGCTCCTGCAGCTGCTGAGCCACAACCCACTCAATAACCTTCCCTAAAAAGGGAAGGTTAGAGATCAGCCAATAACTGGCTAGAGAGTCAATGTCGAGTGATGGTTTTTTGAGCAGAGGCCACAGCACCGCCTCCTTGAGGCAGCCTGGCACTCTGTCCTCCCAAAGGGAGGCACTGACCACTCCCACCAGCAATGGCCCCAACGTCTCCCAGCTGGCCTTAACCAGCCAGGATGGGCATGGGTCAAGCTCACAAAAGGTGGCCTGAACTGCCCCAAGAACATCCCCTGCCTCAGTGGGCAACACACACTGAAACTGATCCCATGAAACCAGACATGGCGGGGCTTCCACAACCTCTGGTTCATCCATTGTATTAAGCGCAGTGTCAAAGTTGTGGTGAATCTTTACAATTTTATCCTCAAAGTAATCAACAAACCTGTCACAGTGGGTACTAGATGACTCCAGTTCCAGGCGGAGAGACGGTGGACCGATCAACCCCCTCACCACCCGGAAAAGCTCCACTGGACGAGATTTAGCGGAGGCTATATGAGCAGAAAAAACTTGTTGCCTTTACAGCCACAGCATAGAAAAGTGGCCACTATTTTGACAATTTTGTTGTTTTTTTGTTTGCTTCACCTTTAAGAAATATAAACAAAAATGCTTTTTTGCACATAGAGATGATATGCAGAGATACATACCTTGGTTCTCATGCCTCATACAGTTACTCCATTTCTATACTGGTGTAATTCCATGATTTCTAAGAAGTTGCATACCAGCATGAAATGGAATAATGCAGTGCAGAATCAGGCTCTCTCTTGTCTTTCCAGATCAGTATATGATGAGCAGTCTTTAGCACCATTATTAGCAGACAGAAGGGTACTGACATTGCCTAGGTCTATGGCTCTCAGAAATCAGTATAGTCTGAATCATCGTAGTGCCTTAGGCTTTTATTAAGATCACTTTAGAGTCATTCCTTAGTCTCCAGTTCACATGTCATTAAACATTGTTGTTTGCTTGTTTTAAGTAAGGAATAGAACACCTTATGTTGTCTTATTACTTTGCACTACTTTGTCAAACTGGGCAGAAAAGAACCACACTATAGCTTAACCACCCCCAGCATCAGAACAATTGTATCACAGCTGAGGTGTGATCTGGAGGACAAATGGTCAATTATGTGTCTACAACAGCCCATTGAGCAATTTTCCACTAAGATACATTCACAGCCACAGGTTTTGAAATCCGGTAGTCTCAGATAATACGCACCATACTTATAGAACACTCAGGCTCAGGGCTTATCTATGCAATAAAAACCTGCCCTCTATAAATAAGCAGAAGCACATAGCGAGCTCCACCTTCCCAGGAGTACTATCCTACCATCCTACTTAGGTATGATTCTCTCCCTGTTGCACCCTTGATTGATTTGTTTAAATGTATATGCCACCCTTCCCAAAGGCTCAGGGCAGCTTACAGATCATAAAAACACTAAAATACAAAAACTCTCCCCTAGCGCAACCCCCAACAAACCCACCTAATACCATCACCCCTCCCAACCCCCTCCCCAAACCATCCCAATTTCCACCCACCAAATGCCTTTTCAAATAATAAGGTCTTACACTGCTTCTGGAGAATGCTCAAATGAACCTCCGGGGAAGGGAATCCCAAAGCATTGGGGCAGCAACCCTGCAAGTCCTTGTTGTACGGACAAGGGTAACAGATAGCACCCCACAGGAAGGCTCTCCCAGCAGATCACAGGGGCTGCAGTGGGGCATGGAAGGACAAGCAGTCTCTCGGATATGTGGGGCCCAGACCGTTTAGGGCTTTAAAAGTTAAAACCAGAACTTTGAATTGGAGGAATTCATCTGCTATCGGTATACATCTTAAGCAAAGCTCCCCAAATTCCCTGTAACTGAGCACTCCCCAGTATTTTTAGCCTGTCCCCTCCCCACTAGGAGCCAGAACTGGCACAGTAACCCAGGGGGCAGAACAAAGCATGCTGAATACCCTGAGACAGAAAAGAAAAAGGCCATCCCTCCAGAAGGGAACACTGGATTATATTCCTAAAGCAGGCGCCTGAGGAGACTCTACAAGCATTGTGAGGTAATTCTTCAGTGAAACACCATCTGTGGCCACAACTGGCAGAGCATGATGGGTACAATAATTGTTGGCATAAGAACAGCAACACCTCCATAAGGCAAGAGAACAGCTGATGTGGACAGAGAAACTGGCAGATTGTGAATTGGTCCCAAGTCCGACCTAGTAACCTCTTATGGTTGGGCTGCTAGGCCATCATTCATTATACACTCTATCACTCCCCAAGGGAACTCCTTACCTACACAAACCTAATTAGCTGCGTGACTTAAGTAGAGCAGTGCAGTGCATGGGGTCAAGTACTTGTAGTGGTATCCGTATTTGTGGTTTTAGTATTTGTATTTATTTGTATTTGTATCTTTGCCTGTGTGCATTGCATTTTCCCATTGTTGCCAGTAGTTAGGAGCCAATGTGAAAAATGCAGTGAACACGAGTCTCTCCATATGGGTTCTTTTGATGCAGAAGTGCAGTGAGACTCTAACAGTTTGACAGGCCTATGAGGAAAGGAAAATGCAGTAAAATTGCTGCTAATTCTTCTATCAATTTAAAAATGGGAGCACTAGTTTGGGGGAAGGGTGGAGAATATGACAAGCTTGAGGGAGAGATTGTTAGTTTGGGGAGGGTGGAACGGGGCATGGCTGTAGCTCAGAGGGATTGCTGGTTCGAGAGAGAGTGAGGCATTGGGAGAGGGGAGAATGGAACATGGGCCTGGCTTGAGTGGGGAGTTGCTGGCTTGGGGCGTGGCTCTAGCTTGGGTGGTGTCACTGGTTTGGAGGAGTGGTCGCTGGCTTGGGAGGAATGGGACATGGGACTAGGCTCAGGGGAGGTTGCTGACTTGGGGAGTGGGAATGGGACAGTGGGCTGGCTCAGGGAGGGGGTCACCATTAGGTAGCTTGGGGAGGGTGGATGAGGTATGGTTCTGGCTTGGGTGTTGGTTTCTGGCAGAGAGCAGAGTCATTGGCTTGCAGAAAGCGGGATCCCTAGGAGGTAATGGGGCATGGGGCTGGTTCTGGGGGTGTCTCTGGCTTGTGGGAGGGGTCACTGACTTAGGGAAGGGAGGAATGAAGCTGTCAAGGACTCATCATTTCTCCCTGGCTGGGCTGGGCTTGGCTGGGCTGGTCCTGGCTGCAGTGTTGGGAGACTGCAGTTCTGAAACAATGAAAGCCCCTGCTGGTTGGGAGGACTCACTACAGGTTCCCCCAGCAGGTGGCTAAGCTAGGGCCACTTTTAGACGAGTGGGTCAGTATTTCAAAATTTCAACAAGGCAGGGTTAGACGAGACGGAAGTCCGGGATCACGCGCATAGAAGGTGGTTGCGCATTGTTTGCAGACCATGAATTAAATACCTCAATTGTGAGGTATTTAATTTGCGGTCTGAAAACAATGTGCAACCGCCTTCTACATGTGTGATCCCGGACTTCCGTCTCGTCTAATCCCGCCTTGCAGGATTTTGAAGTATCGCACAAGCGGGTTGTGTGATGGCGACCTGCTTGTCTAAAAGTTTCCTCAGAGTCAGAGAGAGCAGCCCAGCTCCAAGCTGGTTATGTGCTGCAGTTTTGGGGGCCCAGTTCAAGATCTTGGATATTACATTTTTCAGGGAAATGTTTGGTTCACTCGAAACCAAATACACAGGCCTAGTATTTGTATTTTGTATTTGTGTTTTGAATATGGAACCCCAAAAGGTATTTTTTCGCATGTATTTGTATTGTGTCAAAACCTGAATGCACAGTCCTAGACATAAGCTTTTAAAGACATTTAATACCAACAAAAATATCCAATCACAAACCTTTTTCTTCTTGCTTTCCCATGGGCTTTTGGCCTCAGCCCTTCCACTCTCTTCTTGGTTTTCTTCATTGGGGTGCCTGGTGCTCTTTGCAGATTGACTCTGATGCAAGTCTCAAACTTTAGAGCCTTTCCCCAAGCCTTCCTCCACTGGGAGGCTCCAAGACTCTCTTGCTAACTAAGCCAAAGCTACGAAGGGCTTGAAATATTTTTCTTGAGAGACTGCTTGACAGTCTGGGAAATATCAGTCTAGGAAGTTGTCTTCAAGGCTCAGTCTTCTTACTGGTCTTGGGATTTTACCTCAGATGGTTGTTATGAGGATGAGCTAGATAAAGTTTGCAGAGTACTTTGAACATGTTTTCATGGATGCTACTTTGTTTACCACGATGGATGATGTTTTATGGACTTCAAAATATTTTTAATCTTGTACTTCTTATTTCCATTTCTGGATCACCATGAGTTAGATTCTAACAACATTTTGGCTTCATCCTAGATATTTTTACAAAATCCTGAGTCCAGCATTGTCTTTTCAACTGAACTATTACAATACATGTGTCTTAACTCTATAGATATTATGTAGAGTCTGACTAGATGGGTTCTTCCTGGGAAGAAGAATCTAATGGCTGTAGCTTATCGTAAGCAAATGAGATTCATATGCTTATTTATTGATAGTGATAATCTATTAATAATTGAACCACAATTCCTTTCTAGTGCCCCATTATTCTTATATGATCTGTATGCCTATGATCTGATATGTTTGTCTGGTCAGTGCTGGATTCAATGAGGCTGAGGTCCTGTATGAAATATTTGTGTGGGCCTTCTCCTAACAGGAATGTCTGATGGACATGCCCTGACTCACCCACTAGAAAAAGGAAAGTGTTACCATAATTAATTTTTGATGTTCAGTTAAACATATCATCCCCTTCAAGGGCTGGGTCTCCTTGCATTGTAGGCCCTGTGGGCCCACATACTACACATGTTGTTGCTTCTAAAATTTTTCATTTTACTTGTTGTTTATTGAATTTTCGAGTCATAAATAATCTACAGAGGAAAGGAAAACAATTTTTAAAAAACCCACACCCCTCCCATCAAATTAAAGTGAGATCAACGACTGGTACTGTTCAGTCCCCCCAAAAGAGGGCCTTCCATATGAACTAATCTTGCTTTTTAACACTACCTCTAGCAGTAGTGGTCGTAATGGTCTCGGCCTATATTTGTAGATACCTCCATATTTTTCTTTATTATTTTTAGAATGGTGAGCTTTCCTTTTCACACATGATTTACTTTGTTAGCTCCCGCCAACAGCTCAGTCATAACTGTCTTTTTCCCTAACAGAAATGAAACCACATAGGCTGAAGCTTTAAAGACAATGATCTAAAATGATAATTTGCTGGTTGCTAATTTCAAACAAGCTGGCGGAAATGTAATTGCACACCTCCCAACAGTCCCTCTTTCAGCACTGAATCCCACTGTCCCTCTTTCAGAGAGTCAAAGTCCCTCTTTCAGGACAGAGAGAGAGAGAGAGAGAGAGAGAGAAACCAGTATTCAAGCCCTGAGCACCTGTTTCCTGGTGGTTACCTCCCAGGAAAAGCACTTGAGGGGACAATGCAGTGATGGTGGAATGACAAATTAAGTGGAATGAGAAGCAGGAGAACTTCTGTTCATCTTTATGCACTTGAAATGTTGGGAGGTGTGTGTGTGTGGTGTGTGTGTGTGTGTGTAGCCACATGATGGAACAGAGCTTACTGGTCAAGGGGGAGGGGTTTGTCTTTCTTTAGCCACTGAAAATGTTGGGGGTATGTAATTGTAACCCAAGTTAGGCATCTTCTCAAGAAGATTTAAATGGACAGTTTAATAAGCAAGTTAGCTTTTATGATGGACTTAAATACCATTGTGACTGAAGTCTGTCTTACTTCTCAAGGTGGTCTCTCGTTATTCCAAAAGTTTGTAAAGGGTAATATAGCTTTGGCGCTATGCTAATATGCCCCATCCAAGAACGAGTTCAGAAAGTTAAGATACTGCAACTCGCAGCAGTCAAGGCTTTTTGTTAGAGAGGGAGAACTGGAGATGGAAAATATTTATGGGGAGGAGGAGGAGGAGGAGGAAAGGCTACAGAAGGAAGAGATGTACTTGAGGCTTGCTGCACTAGTCATATGAATACCAGGTTACAACATGCTCCATTTGTAAGGTCTCAGTGCCTTGACCCTGCACTGTGGCCTAGCGATAAAGAAACGAATTGGGCCTTTATGGTAATTAATAAACTGACAATATGTGGGACTGTTTTACACAAGTAATGAGTTAGGAGGAAAGGGAGAGTGCCCTACATCAGTGGTTGCCATTAAAAGTATACTTAAATACCATCAAATCCACAATCAATGACCATGCACATATATGTTTTACAAAGCTTTTAACCTTTCAACCATTGGCCCCCTGCCTTTCAGAATATATTGCCCTTAATGTTCTCATTGTAGTGAGGTGCTGGAGTGGTCAATGAGAGAGTTTTACAGTGAGCCCTTGCAGAGATGTACAGCAAAGCCAATTCAGCAAAGCCTGTTCCCTGACTTAATGCAAATAGGGCAGATGAGCAAACCAAGGACGTATGCTTTCCAGCCATATCAAACTAGTTTCTCTTAGTTGTAAGGGATAATATAGTCACAAAATATTTGCAGGCTGAGTTGTAAGAGTACACTTTACTCAAGGAGTAATTTAAAGTTATTCTGTGTGATCTGATAAGGTCTCCATTTCCTGCTGGATAAACAATCATTCTACTGGTAAGATGCTAGCCTTAGTTGCTGGAACTCTTAGTTGGAATTAAAATAATATTGTTCACTAGTCATTCAGTCTCGGTTCCAGCATGCAGGGGAAGGCTGATAGTGGTAGTGGCATTTTAAAATTAAGCATTCATTTCATAAAAGGTAAATGTAACACATCAAAAAAATAACATCAAACGGAGATGTCCATGACTGAATAAAGAGATCGCAGAGGAATGCTATTTAATTTAGGCCATCCTACTACTAAGGGAACATTTCAGTGAGAAGATGTATGCCACAAAAAAGAGGGACATCCCATTTCTGGTCAGACAACCAAATACGAAACCTTGGTTTCTATGCTAAAGACAAATATTTTTTAGTATGTCCCTCAAACTATCTCCAAGGCCTAGATATTTAGCATATTTAAAGTAACACATTTATGCTGCTTAGCAAAATGTGAGTTGCTATATCTCATGACTTTATATGAAGGATGACTCATGATAAAATTATGAGATTCTTAGCTTTCCTGTTAAAAGTGCATTTTAAACAATGAAGGCTGCACAACAAACAAGTTCTATACCTACCTACAGATCCAGCCACTAATCAATGCCAATATGAGGGGTATCTGTCATAATAAATCATCATCATCATCTTTATTTTTATATAGCACCCCTCTTCCATGGCACTCGGAGTGCTTTACATACAACAATTTAACACAACTTTTAATCCTCACAACAACCCTGTGAAGTAGATTGGGTTGAGAGAATAATGTGACTGGCCCAAAGTTACCCAGTGAGTTTCTGGCAAAGGCAAGACTAGAACTGGGGTCAGTACTACACACTTAGCTGCATGGCAGGAGGGGCGGGGTAAAAATTTATAAAATAAAATATAAATAAATAATTACACCACACTGGCTTAAACAAACAATGTAATTATAATGCAATAATTTTTTTAAAAAAACAAACCTATATTTGATATGTTTGATTGGTATAAATGAAGAGATGATTACATCACATATATAGTAAAATAATTGTTAGGGTAGGGAGATGTGGAGGGGAAAGATGGTACCTAGCAGGCCTATCCCTATAGCTCCTGCCTCTTAACCCAGGTTCTCGCGGGGACAATCCGCTGATAGGAGAAAGACACCCCTCAGGTTCACATAGGGCCAAAACCTCTCTGAGAGAGACGTGGCCTATTTCATCATTGGGGGGGGGGGAACCAGCAAGGCTCTGAGGATTGCCCCCGCTGGAGTGCGGGGCTGTAATCACAGCACCTGACCCCGCCGTGCCCACACACACACACGGTGGGAAAATGAGGGGGGTTAGTAACAGCACAGCGTGGGGGGAAGTGAGGATTGGGGGAAAGGATCCAAGGAGCACGGGGAAGAGGAAGGCGGCCACACACACACAGACAAGGGGGTTTTCCCGTAGGGTTGAGAGAAGGGGGATTGTGCTCACCACGTCACTCCAAACACCACCCACCCGTAACTACGTTCCCACTGCTCACCACCCACACACTCGTACTCACTCACGCCGCTCCACGCACACACCACCAGTCACGCTCACTCTCCTTCTCCGTCTCTCCTTCTTCGCTAGTCCAACGCTGGGGGCCAGTCTCACAGCTGTGCTGTTCACCGGCACCGCCCAGAGGAAGCTGTCCTTCCTTAAATACCATTGCAGTTGGCCCTGCCCTGCGACGCAGACGCTCTGAGCGCCGCGGCGCTATTCCTGGCCCCGCCTCCTGTTCCCCAGCTGAGCTACTTGTCGGCGGTGATTCCTGGGCTGGCTGTGCCTCCCCCGGCCCTGCTGTCTCCGCCTGTTGTGCTCCACGCTGCAGGCGCTCCAAGCGTCGTGACGCTGTTGCCGGCTCCGCCCCCTGGTTGCGTGTGGGCGGCGCCTCCCGGGCTGGCGGGGAACGCCGCGGCCCTGTTGTCTTCACTCTTTGCGCCCCGCCTTTCCTCCTAACTAGACGTCCCCGATCCCATGGCCTCCCCTTCCTCCGCCTCTGTCCCCACGGCCGCTGATTCCTAACAATAATAGGTGTGTTCACACACAATATAGGGATTGATGACAACAATATATGAAAAAACAGGCAACTGAAGCTTCACTCTTTAAGTATATAAAGTAGCCAATGCATTTCAACTGTGAATCTTATTCAGGGCTTTTTTTCTTGTAAGAATTGCCAGTTGTAATACATATACATGAGACATAAAAAGAAATGGGTATGTAAACCTATCAAGCCTGATTGGCAACCACCTAAAAACTCCCCCCTAACTTACAAATGTCTAGTCCACTCAGTTGAAGGGAAAAGAAAACTTTTCACATCCTTGTATGGCACCTACAAATTCTACAATTAATACCATGTTAAAAAACAAACAAAACCGCCCTCATTGTTGAATATTATTATATAGCAATCATAAAAATAGCTTAAATGGATTAAAAAAAACCATCCCTCACAAAGAAGGATGATTGGTGATTTATCTTGTCAATTCTCTGAGCTCATAAGCCTAAAAAAAGGAGAAACAAATCTCATCAAAGGAATGAAAATACTTCTCTGAACATACATTTACATGAACAAACTTTTCATAAAAGTAAAGAGCTCTGGAATTGCAGTTCATAAAGGAACTTTGTAAGGTAAAACCTCACCTCAACTTTCAGACTTGTGTAGCCGGTCGGCCCGCCCCCTGGGCTGTGCCCAGCAGCCCCAACTCCCAAGCCAAGGCGGCAGGTCATGGTGGCCACTCCAGGCCAGGAGCAGGAGGCTACCACATGTGATAGCCTGCTTTGGCTCAGTCGGGCAGGTCATTTCCTGGGCATGTTGACGGCTAGCCTGGGCTGTGATCCCACAGGTCTCAAGGATCACAGCCCGGGCTAGCCACCAACGCACCCGGGAGAACTCCAGTGCAAACATCTGGACTGCCCCTAACAAACGTGATGGTGAACCTGTGGGCGAAAGTGGGCCAGCATCATGTTTCTTAACACCCACAGTGAAAGGATATCGGGAATCTGGAACTTGCCACCAAACAGAACTAGATTATGTGCTACTCCTTCAGTACATCACTAGGAGAGCCACTGAAACGCCAAAGCAGTGAATACTTTCAGGAAAATAAAATATGAAACTGTGTACCACTGATTCTGGAATGATTGATTATATGTATTGAAGAGGAGGTTCCAACAAGACATCCAATGCAATATCCAGATTCTCTGACCATGATTCCATTCCTTATCCCATAGAGACAATATTGCTTAAAATAATCTATTTTAGGATAATAATAATAATAATAATAATATAATTAAAATTTTTTAAAAAGAGCTGGTTCACTATTTTTCATCAACACAATTTATTTGCTAAATCTTGTTGAAATTTCAAATTGTTTGAAATTTCATGAAAATCACTGAGTATTGTTTTAATGGTACTGACATTTAATGTTGAAAAAGTAAAATTTCAAAAATGCCATTTTTGACTTTGAAATTTCAAAGGCAACTTTGATTTATTTATTTTTAAATGATGGTGTTCTAAACCACCTCGTAGTCACGGTCTTTTTTACACAGACACTCTAACAGCCATGAAATGGGTGTTACATTTTATTATACATGTTGCAGGGCACCACTGCAGCCAATCACCATGGGCCCTGTACACACATGATGCCTCCACCCAGTTCCTCTGGGTGGAAATGGGTGTTGGCCGGTGGGTGGGGAGCATTTCCCTGGGTGGAGATGGGTGGGGCCGTCTGTGTAAACACCACTTTCGGTGGGTGTTGGTGAGTGTTTGCTCCCGGCTAACACCCATCTCCACCCACACCTACCCACGGAGCAATGGACGCCACTGCCGGTATGCTGATGACACTCAGCTCTACCTCTCCTTTTCCATCGACCCAGGCCATGCAGTCTCCTTATTTTCCCAGTGCCTGTTGGCTGTGGGGGCTTGGATGAGGTCGAGCCATCTGCAATTGAATCCTGACAAGACGGAGATGATGTTGGTGGAC
>QEPC01008874.1:2590705-2601632 GCA_003113815.1 Sphenodon punctatus
TACCACACCCAGGACAAAAGCCTGGTTGAAAGCTGTTGTTTATCATAGCATATTGTTAGAAAAGAAACTTCGAATACTTAATATAAAATGAACATGGGATAAGGCCTTTTGTAAAATGTCATAGCATCTAGATACTCCTGCATTCAGATAAGGAGGCCAAGGTGAATCATTTAATGCATTCACCCCTTGTAGAGCTGTTTCTATGTGGCTTTTCTGAATGTTCTTTCAGTTGAACGTTCACACCAGGTAGCAACTATAGACTTGGTTATAATTGACCAGATTTCAATAGTAAGGCATGGCAAGTTGAACACCTATCCTATATACATGTTACAACGTACATGCTAATCAGATATTTGGTACCCATCCACTTAGGGTACCCTAGTAGCCTGCAGTCATCATTCGAGTGCACACAGCAGGTACTTGTGCACACAGTTAGACAATACATATATCTCCTCTCTGCTATCATTTTGGCATTAAATCTTATAGCAGATTAAGACATAAATCCAATGATAAAGAAATGGAATTCAAGGATTTTTGCAGATATTGTGAAAGAGCATCTAATATTAGGCCATGGTTCAGTCTACCTAGGAGACCAAATAATAATAATAATTTAAAAAGCCCATAAAAATGTGGTGGTGTTTCTTGGTGGCTAGACAACAAATATGTTTTATTCTGCCTTGTGGAAGGTGCCTGAACGTTCTCTCCGAATATAAAATATCATTTTAATGTTGAATAGATGTTTTCCATGAGAAGGTCTAACAAAAGATATGACAGTACATCCGGAAGTACCGTCCAGACAATCAGAATCCTGGTGTGATTCTCTGGCTGCTCACAAGAAGCAGAAGGGGATATAGTTTGAATAACTATTAATTGTGTGTAGAGTGGCGCATTATTATTTTTTGCTTCTAGGGCTATCTGGACTTCAGACACGTGGTGGCGCCAGAGTTCTCCGAAGTTAGGGGCACTGCGGTGGATTATCCCCTTCCTTTTAAATTACTGCGGAAAAAAGCCTATATGGAGCCACTAATGAAAAGCCAAATTCCCAGACAAGGCATTTTAATGACACTCATTCATCATATACCTGAGTTTTTCAAGCGATCTCTTTTTATTAGATAATCATGAGATCATATCTCTCTTCTCAGTGCCATCGCTTTGCATGAGCAGGACGTGTGCGCGTTAAAATGCCCATTATATGATGATACAGTATGTGATGCTCATTAGATCCTTGTATGATCGGACGGTCATTGGGAATATCTGTAACGTGTATGGCATTGGCAGGGCAATGACACAATCTAGAGTTGGAAACGTTATTTATTCAGTCAGTGGCCCAATTTCATTTTTGCTAGTTCACATTTTACAGGCGATTGCACCACGGTCCTGAAATAGGCAAAGTCGAGAGAGCGCGAGAGCTTCCAGGTAGCAAGAGCTTGCTTCGCCACCGGGCTCGCTGTTGCTAGCCCGGCGAGCTCAGCTGGGCATCGCTCTTACTGGAGCTGCCCTATGCGCAGAGCCGCCCATAACGCGGCTCTCTGACAAAATGTAGCTAAGTCAAGTCATAAGCCCTGATCTGGGGCTGCAAACATTTCACTCCCCATGCGGATCACGTCTGTATCCCTTTGGAGGGTCGGCAGCAACAGTGAGAAAGGGGTGAGGGCTGCCTTTCGCAGCGGAGCAGGACGCGCTGCTTTGATTGCATGCGGAGGGCCGGCTGGAATGGCAGGGACTGGGAGAGCCTTGAAGGCATCTTGCTGATGGCGAGGCTCTCTCGCTGCTCTCGTGTGTGTGTGTGTGTGTGTGTGTGGCTCCTGCTTGACTATTGGTATCTTGTGCAAGGCAGCAGCCCCCACCCACTCCCATCCACCCCTCCCTCCCCTTGTCGCTTTTGTCTTGATTTCTTTCTTTTTTTATTTATTATTTATTCCGGACTCATTTTCTGGAGTTTCTGTCCCTCTCTGCGTCAGCTTCACGTCACTTTGCCGGCAGCTCCGGGGTTTGGGCTGGAGCAGGAGCCCGGGCTGCTTTATTATCAGCTGGAGGAAGCAGGAGACGTGTGTAAAGAGGGAGAGTGGGGAGCCCGATCCTCCTCCTCGGCGGCAGCAGCAGCGGCAAGCGCTGAGCTCCTCTCCCGGGTGCCCGCGGGAGCAGGACCAGGCAGAGCCCCCAGGTATACTGGGGCCGGGGTAGCGGCCACCTGCCTCCTCTCTGCGCCCGGTGATTCTGCAGCATCACCGGGGACCAGGCACTGCTGGGACCCGCTCGGGGCTGGAGCCGTGCCCTCACCCCGCCGGGGCAGAGGCGCTTCTCGCAGCCCCAGGGCCCCATGTGCCCGGCAGGGGGCGTCGCGTTTTGCTAGTCCCGGCCGGGGCAGGCGCCCCTGCTGTCACAGCCCGGGGGGGACCGGGATGCAGATCCTCTCCGGCCTCCGCGCTCTCTCAGTCTCATCCGTCTCTCTCTTCTCTCTCTTTCTCCTCCAGCCCCAGCCCGCTCCGGCCCCGCTTTCATGTGAGAGCCCCCGGGAAGGAGGGCGGGCAGGACCCGGGCAGGCAGCGGCGCCGCAGCGGGAGCGGGATGCCTGAGTCGCGGCCGCGCTGAAGCGCCCAGGAGGCTCCGGACACCGTCGCAGGGGCGTCACTGGCGGCGGGGCAGCGGGCGCGCTGGATTGATCGGGTGGCACCATGGTGTCCTGGCGGAGGAGGTGGCAGGGGCCCGGGCCGGCCCAGCTCTGGGGCTTCTGCTGGCTGGTGCTGGGCGCCTGGAGGGGGGTGCTCGCCTCCTGCCCCGCGTCCTGCACTTGCAACTCGGCGCGGATCTGGTGCAGCGACCCGGCGGCGCGCATCGTGTCCTTCCCGGTGCTCAACAGGAGCGGCGAGTGGGAGAACATCAGCGAAATGTGAGTGGCAGGGCGGCGGGACTGGGAAGTGGGGCCCCTTCCCGGGCAGTATCTTATCTTATCTTTCCTCAGTTTTCTATATCTCACCTCTTAGAGACAAATCCGAGATCAATTAGATGAAAAGATACTCTAGTGTTTGTATAGTGTGTATATTATTACTCACCTATTGCATGTCCCAGTTAATAGTGAGCGCCCCTGATTTATCTTTATGATGCGTGTGCTAACGTATTCATCCTGCCAGTTAACATGTGTTATATATGTATGTATGTAAAGGGATCGAGGCTCTCCCAAGCCAATAGCTAGGAGGCAAACACTGCTATTGTGTGTGCGCTGCTTACCTTTGAGGCTTGCAAGCAATGATGTGAACATACTGCTTTCAGCATCTTCTCCTTTGCAAGTCTTGACAATAACGCAATATTTTAAGCCACTTCCCTCTATCCGAGCAACACACCCCAAAAGGAGATTTTGCTTAAGGAAAGTGACCCTTGAGATGATTTGGAAAGGATCTGTAAGAGGAGAAGTTCTCTGTATTGAAATGCACTTGCTCAAAAGGCAAATGTGGTAGCTAGGAGCCTAAAAGCCTGCTATGATCTAATTTAGACTTCACTTCCCAGAGATATAATTTAAAAACCATTTAGCTTATAAATCTTAATTGCCCGTGGTACAATTTCCTGGGAATAAGCTGGATGATAAAGCAATAAAGCACATAGACTGGTGTGGATTTTAGTACAAGACCAACGTGTTGTTGAAATCTCTCTCCTGTCAGATTGTGCCAAGGGTAGCTAGATTGGACCATCTTGCCTATCACTTTATCATTTCCTTTCACAAATTGGTAAAGCTCTGTAACTGGCTAATGCATTACCCATATTTTAAGCTCTGCTGTGGGGCAGTATATTTTTTAAAGGCCTCTATTCTCTGAGGTCTTTTTTCATTATTCAGGCCGACAGAAATTTTGAGGGTTGACTTTCATCAGTCACGAATTTTTATCAATTTGTTTCCTGTTTTTATTCAAATGGATTCTGACTGAGGGGGCTGAGGATTGAGCCTCACTTGCTAATGTGAATGTAAGCTTTGGTTCCACATGCTGTTTTCTCTGAAAGGTAGCCAAAAAGAATGCAGCATTCACCTTGCGCATGAATCCAGAATCACTTCTATTTCCCCCCACTTTTGGAACCGGTATTACGCATAGATCCTTATTTTGAGTTTTCGATAAATGGGTGCAAGAAGTCTTTTGATTTTAGCTATTAGATTATTTTAATTAGTAGAAGTCGGATTGCACGTGATAACTGTGTAATTTGTTTTCTTCTCCTTTGGGTCCTGATCCTATATTCTCAACCCAGGCCCCATTCCTGCTAAGATCAACATAGAGTTTTACATAAAACAGGTCGCTTTCTGAGTATAACCTTGGATAGAATGATAGACGTTAGAGATGAAAAAGGGCTCCTAAAGCCATCCTGCTCATCTCCCTGATGTTGCTGGATTGTCCCCTGCAGTGTATTTAGCATACGAGGTTCTATGAGTTTTTTTTTTAGTTTTTTTTCCCAAAAACAGTGTAGAAACTTGAATATTTCCTTATGTTTTAAGTTGGAAAATGCCATGTAATTCAGTGTGACTTCAGATTAATTCTTGTCTCTGGGCTACCTTTATGCAGCTTGTTGTACTTCCTTATGCTGCATTTGCCAGCATGAGTGTGTGTATGTGTCTGTGTGTGTGTGTGTGCGCGCGTGCTCGCAAAGGGAAAGGCTGGAACTGTAGACTCGGAGTACTTTTGTAGACCCTACATTTTGTTGATGTTGGTATGTAAGAGAATGAAGCGCTACGCTGGGCTGTGATCACAGCGGTCAGTTTTAATGTTTGCTTAATATACTGTAGATACCCTACAGTATATTAATTGAATTGGAAAAAATAAAATAAAACCATGCTATGTGTCATCACTTAATTTTACAGGCTCTGCCTTCCTCCTGTTAGACGGACTTCAGGCAAATTTTCCCCTTGATTTTGAACCCTATTGGAAAGGAGATGGAAAAAATGTTCAGATGTACCTGTCAAGCTTGAATTAAAACATTATTTTTTATCTTGTTGCATTTTGAGCCCCTGTGATTTTGACTAGTTGATTTTTCTTTCCTGTGTTTTTCATCACTTCAATAATTAATCTTGACAGGTCTTTACTGTTTGTGCTATATCACTTGGTAACATTACATTTGGTTGTGTTTTGTGATAGAGTAACTGTGAATCGCTGATTTCCCAGCAGACGCTACTGTGCATATTTATGACAGAAAACAGCAAACAGGCCTTAATGTTATAGTATGAACAGGGCTTTGAGCAAGACTTAAATGTTAATTAAAACCCAAACTTCTTAGTTTTCTTATCATTTCACCCTGGGAACTCGACACTCATGCTGTGGATGTGTCCTTATAAGGAAGCTAGTTTACAAAGTAAGAAGAAGAAAAAAACATTTTGGAATGCTTCTTGTGCAGTAAAGCATATGGAATTTTAGTCAGTAAAATAAAGTGATGCTGGTCTATATTTTTTTCATTTTATTCTGTAAGCTACACTCAGCTCTTTGGGCCTGCTTCTTACCTCTGATTTACATCATATTTAAATTGGCTGTAACTCCATCAGGTTCAGTGGAATTACTGATAACCCATGCAAGCATAAATGAGGACATGTTGATGCGCTTAGTTTTCCTATCTTTTAAAAAAGCTTTTGGGAATGATGCCATGTTTCTTGTGTAAACACAACTCTCATTTGTTGAAACATCCCACAGCCCCATGGCATACCCCATGTTAAAATTTTGGCTTAGGACTTTGGGATCAGGCCATTAAAACTAGTGAAATGTTAAGGACACAATTACGAGATGAATTCATACCAGTGAGGATGGCTTGAGAGGGCCAGCTCAAGGCCTAATGCCTCACTTAATCTCTGTGGTGGTGCTATATGAGGCAGGGAAGAACGGAAACCATGGGCGGCGTGATCTTCCCTGGGTGGGAGAAGAATGTAGGCTGTTTCCAAATAGGCTGGTTTAGTAGAGATGCTGGGAATAGCTGAAGTGGGAGCAGATAACAAAAGTATACTTGGATCCCCAAATACAAAATCTCTGCATGGGATGTGTGGAAGGTGAATGGAATTTATTCGAGCCCTTAAACTGCTAAAGGTGTTAAAACTGAAGTCCATTTTGCATAATCTTCCCCAAGGCCGATTCTTACTGAAGGCACATTCTAAAAGCAATTGAAGTCAGCTGAAAGACTTCTGTTGACTTCAGTGGGTTTGGGATTGGACTAATTAGGCTTGCCAGATCAAAATAAGGGACACCAGAAGACTGCAGTATGCTGAAATACAGGGTGTGTCCATTATCTTCTGTGGAGCTGGCATTCAGAATGAGTGACATCTCTTATGTAAATAAAGGATGTCCATTATGTTCTATAGAGCCATAGGTTCTGAAATAAAGGATGCTGCCCTTAAAATAACGGGCCTTGGTAACCCTAATCCTAATGAGGTAAAAGAGGGAATGTTATTCATTGTGCTTTGCAGGCTCCTATTTTCAGTGCTTGCTCTTCAGTTCATTTTTACACTAAGGCACCTTTATGCTTTGAGAAATACAACAGAACTAACTTTAAAAACCTCTCCCTGTTAATTGATTTGATTTTAGCCTTTCAATAGAGGCATGACATGCTGAAGAGCAGACAGCTAGTAGTGCTAAGATTATTGTGCCGTAACAGAGCCTAATCTGCTTGTCGCATGATCACTTCACGCTATGACACAAGTAAACTAGAGATGAAAGTGAGGCTCTGAGTTAGACTCATCAAGACAGCCATTATAGAGCTGCAGCTCATACTAAGAGCTAAGGAACAAGTGTGCAAAGGAGCAAAATGAAGAGACAAGTAATGCAAAATCCATATACTACTGTACAGGCACAATGGAACAGAACTACGTGAATGCAAAATTGCTTCAGCTAAAATATTAATCAGATAGTAAATTAGCCTCTTATGAGTGCTTAGATTTTTGATGGATTGGGCTAATATTTCTTCTTTTAGTACAAAACACCCACCCTGCAGCACTGTATACATGGTGGTTTGGAGCTGTTGCTTGCTATCAGAATATATCCGTGCACTACAGAATATTGCTGGCCCAGTTTAACAGCTGTGATGTGAAGCCATTAATAGATTGATTTATGACTATTCAGCCAAACAAGGTTTGAAATTAATTGACGTATTTAAGAATGCAAAACTTGCCAACAAAAAATGTAGGCAACTTTTCAACTTTCACATTGAGTCAAAGGCAGATTGCGTGTGTTGTGTACATTTAAAAACCACAAAGTAAATTTCAGAGGCACTTATAAACCACTCTGGAGCTGTAAATAAGTAAGGCACACCACATAATTTAAATAATAAATTATTTAATGAGATTTGTACGCCTCTGGTGGGAAGACATTGCTTAAATTCCTACCAAGTTCAGTTTGTTTAATATTTGTGGTCTCTTTCATATCATGTTGCTGGTCTTTGCTGCAAATTAAGTAAGATTTTCTCTCTGAAAGGATGTTTGCTGTCTCTTCCCCACCTCCCTTCATCTACAAATCACTGTTGGTCTTACAGGAGGATAACAGTTTGATTGGAATCAATCTTTCTTCCTGGTGATATGGTACAGAGTAATAGTAGGTATTAGGCTGCATGTTGCATGCC
Source organism: Sphenodon punctatus (assembly GCA_003113815.1). Taxonomy (NCBI): domain Eukaryota; kingdom Metazoa; phylum Chordata; class Lepidosauria; order Sphenodontia; family Sphenodontidae; genus Sphenodon; species Sphenodon punctatus. The sequence continues at coordinate 2,598,275 of QEPC01008874.1, forward strand.
ATGCCTACACAAATGCTTTGCTGCAAAGCACTTTGGCTTGTGGCAGAGCATGCACACACTTTGATCCCAGTCGGGAGGTCAGCTCTGGTGCTACCCCAGGAGCAACTTGTCTTCAGAAACAGCTGTCCTGTGACGAGTTGCCCCCTTTGGAAGAGAAGCAACTTGCTCTGTAGCAGGTAGCAATCTGATATGGAGCAGCTTGATGATATGGATCATTGACACCAAGCAGGAATAAGTTGTTCTGTAGTAATGTTTGCATGTAGATGGATCCAGTGGACTCTGATGTGCTATAACAAGACTCCAAACATTAGGATTTATTAGGCATGGGAAATTGTATTGAAAAATCAGAATTGGATCAAAATTGGAATCAGATTCAGTTTAAATCATATCAGAATTGAATCATATCCCCCCCCCCTGCCCATTGACTTCAATGGGAACATTTCCCATTGAAGTCAATGGAAAACCAAAGCTATTCAGTTCCGTGGGCCATTCATCATTCTAAGCCACAATCCTACAATGATGAATGGGCCAAAGAAGAGCCTAGCAAATTGCAATAGCAGAAAGGGCGAAATGACTGAGAGTGCACCCCTGAATTAATCTGATTTAATGAAAATTGAATGGATCAGGAAAATCAGGTAGATCATATTAAGCTGATTTTGATGAAAATCAGGTGAATCAGATTAATCCAATTCTGATTTTCCCATCCCTAGGATTTACCCATTATTCTGTTCCTCTGGTGGGACCCAGGAAGGCCTTAGCTGGGTTGTAGATGGGCCTAGGGTAGCCTGGGGATGGGTCTAGGGTGTTTCTGGGGTTTAGTGTGCAGCTGTGTTGTAGCCCCTGCTATGTCTCCTCCTGCCACTTATTCTGGCCACCTGTGCTGCTGAAGGCCAGGGGTGGACTAGGGAGAGGAGGAATGTGACTTCCCACAGCTTCCTCTCCTCTCTGACATCTGCCTCCTGTGGCTTCAGACTGCCCCGTGCAAGCTCCCTGCTGCCACCACAGATGAGATTGCCCCCACCCCCACTGCTGGTGCCACTGCTTGCAGGATTTCCCACCCATCCACCCACCACCCATGCTCTCAGGCCATTCCTGCTTCTGGATATTTTTATGATGGGTCCTAAATTTAAAAAAACATTTTGGTGGGTCTTGCCCATGTAAACAGTGGTTTGAGAACCACTGTTTTATTCTAAAAAGCCTTTTTTTGGTAGGGACTAGTGTCAGTTTTGAAGAAATTTTTTTTTGCTATGAGTTGAAAATGAACTTTTAAAAAAATCAGTTTGCCTCATTTTAAGATGTAGGGTTTCTAAAAATGGACACTTGTTTTTCTGCATAGTCCTCCTTGTCCTCCATGTAACCTTAGAAACCCATCTTTTTAAGTCTTGTCCTTCCAATTAATGGAGACTAGATGGTGCTCCTTTGAGACCACAGCCATCCATGGTCTTTAGAGCCTTTTGTGGCAAGGTATTGGTACTGAGTGTTCCCTCAAGGCATTCAGCCCCTTGCACAACTGGGCTTTCAAAGCAAGTGAGGGGGCCCTAATCCTGTACGTATAGGCTTGCTCACCTAATAGCCTGAGGAAGCCTAGGGATGGGAAATCGGTCTGGCCTGTGAGAGACTGGTCCCCCAGTGGGAGACCACAGACTGGTCTGTGGGAGTAAAGACGAATCAAGTGAGTAAGAGGTTACAGAACCAAGCCCCAAATCTGCTGATCACACCACACTCCCAGTTTCTTGTCTTCACAGAGAAAGAGATCAGGACTATTTCATTCTAGCCATTGTAGAGCAGCAGGTAGTTTAAACCAGTCCTCTGTATCCAAAGTGTAACATTTTCCAGATACTTGTTTTGTATTCTCTTGTACCTTAATGGAATAAGACAGTGACACTGTCTCTTGTGCTTTTTATTGCGAGTTTATTTATGTATTTATTTGGTGGCTTTTTTAATGCCCTAGCAGTCTGGGACTGTACCCTTGTCTCAAGGGCATAGCTATCAGGGGGGACAGGCAGTGCAGCTGCACTAAGGCATACGAGATTGGAGGGCCCATACTCTGCGGTTTAGCTGCATCCCCTGCTACAAGGAGGGAGACTGGGGAGTCTCCTTTGTCTTCTGCACCTGGGCCCATTCCAACCTAGCTACGCCCCTGCCTTGTCCTACAAGCTAGGATGGGGTGCAAACCATTCAAATAGATAGGTTGTGTTATTACAGTCTGAAAACTGCAGGGCTTGGCTAACCTAAGACCTGTGAGCTTTGACTGATCCAGCAAAATTCTTAGTCACACATTTAACACTGAATATGTGCGTAGTCCCAAATTCTGTGAAAATATCCATCACCTTCTGCTGAATAGTGAAGCGGCCGTTTGTACAGAGTATGCATGCTGTAGTAGTCTGATCTAACACAATGAACAAATGAGGAAAAGGAGAAAATTGATGTTGAGATTTTTCTGGCTTGTGGTGAATTTAAAAGGAAAGGGACATTGTCAGGGTTTGGAGGCAAACAATTTTACTAATGTTCAGCAGGACTGGGTGTGAGCGCTCCTCCAGCCCCTTCTACTCTGATCAACTGTTCGGTGGGGCTGCAGTGAACACGCACCTCTGGGCCCGATCCTCCGACCTCGTCTCGTAGCAGGGCTTGGTAGGCCCGTAACAGAAAAGAGGGAGACTGTTAGCCTGGTTTAGCCCGAGTGTCTGGGTCTTTGCCCAGGCTGTATCGCTGCCCACCACCGCCCCATGTATCCCGTAACGGCTGGCAGCCCAACCCAGAGTGGTAGTGGGTGAACATCTGGCTATGACTGACCAGATGGGTAGGTGAGTCCTGGGCCAAGGAAGGCTAACGTGGGCTAACGTCACGTCAGTTTCCACCCATTGGGCATTGGCTCTGGCCTGAAGAGCCTCAAGGTATATTTGAGGTGGTTGCATTTTCTTTATTTTGTTGCATGGTGTTCCACAGCGTACAGGGGTCTCACAAATGAGAACAAGGGCCCTTGGCTAATAATGCTTTGTTGTAATAGCAACTGAACAATGGTGATAGGGAATGAATGGACAGTAACATGTTGACAAACATGGCTTAATGGGGAAGAGTCGACATGGATTTAGTAAAGGTAAATCATGTCTCACTAACCTGTTAGAATTCTTTGAGGGTGTAAATAAGCATGTGGACAAGGGAGACCCGGTAGATATAGTGTACCTGGATTTCCAGAAATGGTGCGACCGCACCTCGAATATTGTGTGCAGTTCTGGTCACCCCATCTCAAAAAAGACATAGCTGAACTAGAAAAGGTACAGAGAAGGGCAACAAAAATGATCAAGGGCATGGAAGGGCTCCCGTATGAGGAGAGGCTTGGTAGGTTGGGGCTCTTCAG
>QEPC01008874.1:2601668-2617424 GCA_003113815.1 Sphenodon punctatus
AAATCATGAGTGGTGTGGAACTAATAAACAAGGAGCAGTTATTTACCCTCTCAGCTAGTACTAGAACTAAGGGACACTCTATGAAACTCGGTGGCAAGTTTAAAACAAATAAAAGAAAATATTTTTTCACTCAGCATCTAATTGGGTTGTGGAATCTACTGCCAGAGGCTGTGGTAATGGCCAGTACTATAGCTGAGTTTAAAAGAGGTTTGGACAAGTTTCTGGAAGATAGGTCCATTAGCAGCTATTAGCCAGACAGGATAGGGAACATGACGGGAGCTGGGGGAAAAAACAGGCAATGGATCCCCCATTGTGACCTGTTGGGTGCTTCTTCCAAGCCACCGTGACTGGCCACTGTCGGAGACAGGATGCTGGGGTAGATGGACCATTGGTCTGACCCAATATGGCACTTCTTATGTTCTTACGTTCTTATGTTCTTAACATTTTTATATCCTACATAATTACAAAAGTGTTGAATATACAACATTTAAAATGTTAACTGCATTGCGTGTGCATATGTGATGTCCGTGCCTTATCCAAGGTTTTATCTGCACCAGAATGCACACAGAGGGGGCCCCTCATTATGCTTCCAGACTGGCCAGGCATGTAATAGCAGCCTGGAGTGGAAGGAACTGGGGCTGTAAGATACTGGAGCACTCCCATTGCCAACACTCCCATTGCCACAACAGCCACATGGACAGGTATTTGAAAGTACTAAGGGTGTGCTACCGACCTCTTTGTAACCAAGCCAAGCGCACGCACCTGAGACTTCGCATCCGCTTGAATGTTTGTTTGTCTTCTCCCCTGTCTCTCCCACTGTCTCCTCTCCCTGTCTCTCCCCGCTTTGTCTTTTAGATTGTAAGCCACAGGCAGGGACCGCGTCTAATTCTATGTTCTGTACAGTACCAGGCCGCACGACTGGCGCTATATAAATGTCTAATAATAATAATAATAATATAATAGAGAAAGCTTCGTTGGGGAATGTTGCAGTTGACTTCAGTGGGAAAAAGAGAATTTATTCTGACTTTCTGGTTAAGTGTTTAGTTTCCTAATTCAGGTTTAAGTCACACCCTAAGGCAGTTTGAAGACTAAACTGATCTTTCATTTCCTTTTTCTCTCCTAATCATTTGAAGGGAAGCTCTCTCTATGCATGCTTGTAGCACACCTTTAGTACTTTCAAATACCTGTCCATGTGACTGTTGTGCGTGCTCAGGGAGGTCAAACATTTTGGTGGATGAGACAGAGAACCAGCTTTCTCTCAAGTGACAGTACACATGCTGCTTCCTGCTCACCCACTTCCGCCCAGTGAGGCAGAGCATCCTGTAAAGCAGCAAATTTGAATATGACAGAATGTGGCAAACTGAAGGCGCCTTCTTCAGTTCCCTTGGAAAGAGAAAGAAAGACAGTCAGTAACTGCAAGCATGAGAGAGGGAAAAAGCCAAGGAGGAAGAAAAAGAGAGGTGAATTCAATCTGTCTCGTATATCTTATAAATTTCTAATAAAAGGGGACCTTGCATCACGTGAGATCAAGTAATGGCGGTCCCTTTAGAGCTATGCCAAACCTTAATTTTCCCTGTGACTGAATTATAGTATAGAACCTCCCAGCAGTTTCTGCTGCTAGAGCTCTGTTTTGATTTATTGCCTGTAGTTGTATGGGCGTACTGGGGAATATGTACTCCGGCAACTATGGAAACGTGCAATAGATTGATATAGGCTTTTTGGTTCAGTGTACCAGTATTTCCTCTTGATGTACAATTGAAAAAATAAATTTGATAGGGCAGTATCTGCCTCAAAGCTGCTCCATCTGAGACTGCAGAGGGAAGCACTGCTCAGTTTTGTATGGGAGAACATGCCTGGGAGAGAGATGTTTACATTTGAGTCACCTGAACAATCTAGTGCTCAGTGTAACAAGGCATGCTTTTTCCAAAATGTTTGACCCAAACAGACTTCAGTAACAGTTATTCTTTACTGTTGCGTTTCCATTTTTAGTTTATAGAGAGATTTAACCCAGTTAGAGAGAGTTTGGTCAATTTCACTCGGTTATGAGCAGGCTGGGCTTTGCCTGACAGCTGACCAAGGGATGAGGAGTGGGGTGAGGATGATTCCTAGCATTTTTGCCTAGGGCAGCAAAATGCCTAATGCTGCCCCTGGATAGTGTGGCTCCTCTTGGGGTCCTGACCTACAGTTTGGGATTCTCTGCTCCTTGGGTTAACAGGTTTGAGCTGTTTCACCCTAAGAAGGTGGGAGGGTGTCATTTTAAGGCCTTATCACTTCTCAGAGATTGAATGCAGAAGTTTTAAAAATGACATCATTCACATAATTTTAGTAAGGTATATAAAATAGGTTAGCAATAAGGATGTCCTTGGTGGACTTCATGGAGTCTCTGGCTCTTTTCCTACCTTGGTTAGTAGAAAGGTCTGCGTGGGGTAGGATTGTTTTCAAGGGCAGGAGATTATCAGTATTCTAAACGTTATCCTGGTTATGGTGGCAACACTGCGGTCAGTAGGAAAACAGCATTTGAAATATCTTGGAGCATTATGTGGCATATATATTTGTGCAAGATTTGTGATTTGTGGATATCTAGGTCAATGGTTTCGAAAACCCTTTGCCTGAATTATACCATTTTTGAGACTTAAATGTAATTCTGTGACTCCACAGAGCAATAGAGACATGCTAAGTATAAATACAAATTGGGAATGTGATCTCATCTGTCGATGGCATGACCATGCTGGGGTCTCAGCTCCTAGTTTAGGATCATAGTTTGTGTTCTGCAGGGCTCTGTCCTAGTGCTGTTCAGCATCTTTATTAACAACTTGGATGAAGAAGTGGAGGAAATATTTATCAAGTTTGCAGATGACACAAAACTGAGGCGGGTAGCTAACACCTTGGAAGACAGGGTTAGAATTCAAAATAATCTTGATAGGTTGAAAAACTGGGCTGGCAATAAAGTGAAATTCATTGGAGAAAAATGTAAAGCTCTCTGGGAAAGAAAAAACAAATGCACAAGTTATAAGATGGTGATAACTGGCTTGGTAGCAACACATGTGAAAAGGATCTAGGGATTGTTGATGATCACAAACAGAATGAGTTAGCAAAGGGGCTAATGCAATTTTAGGTTGCTGTAGCAGAAGCATTGTTTCCAAGTCAAGAAAAAGTAATAATTCTACTCCATTCTACACTTGAGAGACCTCACCCCGAGTACTGTGTCCAGTTCTGGGCACCTTGTTTTAAGAAAGACATTGGCAAATTAGACAGGGTTCAGCAGAGGGCAACAAAGATGATGAAGGACCTGGAAAGCAAGTCCTATGAGGAAAGGTTGGAGGAACTGAGTATGTTTGTCGGCGCACCCCAATGAGACACAGAAACATGAGTTGGTGTAAAACTGGCCGCACTCTTTATTCAAAAGATGCCACGTTAGGCAGGTGGGGAAAAAATTGCTATCTGCAATTTTGGGTCCAATATGCCATTTAACTATTAGAACTTATTAACTCAGGTACTGCCCGGATGTGCCTCCCGTTGACAGTATCCTTTCAGCATTTTCCTCCCCTCCTTCGACAGGGCAAGGCCGAAGGGGGGGGACAACCCACTGTGGGTTTGAGTAAGAAGTAACGTGTCCACCGGGTCTGAAGACAGCGCATGTCCCTGCTGGCCCCGGTTAAGACACCACTTCCAGGGAGCTTGATCACCAAGCATGCAGTGCCCTGCATTACCCAGTGTATCATCTCCCCATCTCTTACTGAGATGACTCTTAACTATTTATTAACCTATTTATTAAACTTGTTGGCATATTGGACCCCTGCTGGTGCGACAATCATCAATTTCCAAATTGCATCAACCAATTAGAATTCAACATTGTACCCTATCATCAAATTAGAATTCAATTCAAATTAAAATCATTGGTAAAGCCAATCTTTGTTACTCGTAACGTTTAATTATAAATTGCCAATTAAATTACACTGATTTACCTATTTATGGTTTTTTTCCTACTCTGCACTGTCGAAGAGGCAAAAAACACAGTCCCCATAAATTAGAGGTTACCTGTCAAAATTCCTCCTCGGTCCCCTAACGGCGACCGTTCGGTACCACAGTGCTAGAGGGAGGTGGGTGGGCTGCTTCACTGCCCTCCACTTTGGGAATGCCGCGCCACGCGGCTAGCAGAGGAGACGCCCCTCCTAAAGGGGGCGTGGCCTCCAGGTCCCACGAGGTGCGCATGCTCCACCTCGCTCTCGGGACGGTTGCCCTGGCAACCCAGAAGAAGCGCGCGAACGGGCTCTCTAACGAGCCCCGTTCACCGGCCATCTTCTGTGTCTCCCCTCACAGGGGGAGGGGGGACGCGACAATCACCCCGTCGCCGCCATGTTGGCGGTGAAGGGGACTTAGCCTAGAGAAGATTAAGCAGAGACATATCAGCCTTCAAATATCTAAAGGGCAATCACAAAGAAGATGTCAAGGAACTGTTATCTATTGCCTCAGGGGGCAAGACTAGAATAATGGGCTCAAATTACAAAAATGGTAGATTTCAATTCAATATGAGGAAAAAGTTTCTAACTGTAAGAGCTGTTTGACAATGGAACAAATTGCCTAGTGAAGCTGTAGGCTTTTCATCACAGGAGGTTTTCAGACAGAGCTTGGACAGCCATCTGTCGGGGATGTTGTAACAGTAGACGTCCTACATCACAGCAGGGTACTGGGCTAAATGACCCTTGAGGTCGCTTCAACAGTATGAGTCTGTGAACCCTGGTCTATAGTTACTTTATACTGTGCTCAGCAGCACTTGGCTATTGGATCTAGCACATTAGGATTCCTTGCGTGAATAAGGATTGCAACATTGCACTCTTGAGCTGAATGAAAGTTGGCACTTTTCTATGCAAAGTTCAGAGAGATATTTTCAGTTCATGTCGGTTCACACCCTCATAAATTTTGCTTGGTGTTTTTGCTTTCAGATGAACTCATAATCTCAAAATGGAACTTTTTTCAAACTGCCAACGTCTATCTAGTAGTTTTGTGTTAAGGTTAGCAACATTTTGATACATTGGCCATGGTTTGCCTAAAGGTTCACTGGCCCTTAGTACACTCTTTGATGAACCAGGTTCAGCAGATTAATTGTAAACAATAAAATATAATACAATACACCACCGGAGGAGTTTTGCATGAGTTAATTACAAGCATTTCAAGCAGCAAAACTGCTCTTGTGTTTTTCTAGGAACATACATGGCCTGCCAGCACCTTGTGAAATTCATCCCACAAAGGTTCAAGATCCTTCTTCCCAAAGAGATTTTTTTTTTTTTTTAAACTAAGGTGGAAGTTTTCGTGAAGCCAAAAATGTGGCACTGAGTGTTCACCAAGGAACAGCCATTCATTCATTTTAAGTCCCTTTTCCCAAGAGAATGACCTGGGGTTGTACAGACAACTGAATCGTTTTGAGTGTTAGGTAGTGGAGTAAATGGAATTTTCTGGCAACAGAAATACTGCTGAAGCGCAATCTGTGTGAAGGATGCGGTGCGCGCGTGGTGAGTGGGGGTGCATGCGTGCTCCTGCCTAACACACGTCCGCACTCACCCCCACTCATCCCCACGCGCGGAGCAACCGGGGAAAATGGACGTTGCTCCGTGCATGGGAATGAGTGGGGGGGTGAGTGGGGATGCGTGTGCGCCTGTGTGCACGCCCCGCCCACCCACCACGCACGAACACACTAGCGTGCTCAGGAACCCCCTCCCCATCTGGGAGTGTCATGTAAAAATGGCCAGTGTTAGTGCACTGCTGGTTTTCAGCGGCATACTGGCAGCTCCAAGAGCTAGTGGTGTAAACTCTGGTCCAGCAAAATTAAAGTAAATCATATAAATTAATGGGACATATTACTGTTTACCAAATGATTACAAACTTACGAAATGACTAGGATCATATCACATTAAAGTTTTAGACTGAAGACTTATTTGATCAACTTAGGACACAAAAGAATCTAAGGGTGAAAATAAATTAGATGATAGCTCACATTAGCATGTGTTCTCCTGACTCTCTGTTAAGTGTTTGCCAGATGGTAGCCTGTGTATCCCCCCCACAGCTCCCACTCACTCCCCATCCATGGTGTCATCCTTGACATTACAGGAACACTTTGAGGGTCAGTGTGTGCTAATGCGTGCCCATGTTACCATTAGGTTCGCCTGTAGCCTTGCCCGCATTCAGGTCTGCCAGAACCATAGAGTCACATCTAGCATGGCTGCTAGAGGAGAGTGATTGTGCTCTTGACAGGAGGCTGCAAGAGGAGAGAGTGAGAGAATGAGATCAAGAGAGCTGTGATGGAAAGGGGGGGGGGGGTCCACACCCAGAGAAGGCTTCTTCCCTGGCCATGATCCCCCCTTTCCATCAGAAGTAGTGATCACAAGCTCAGGTGACTCTAAGAGGAGAGAGCAGGGTGCGGTGGGGTGCAGGAAGAACCTTCTCCAGGGGATCTGTGCCCTCACTTCTCAAGTTGGGAAAGGAAGCGAGGGGAGTGAGGGAGGGGCAAGGCTCCTCTGAAGGATCCATGGGGCTGCTGCGCTCCCCTCGGTTTGTTTCACAAATGGAGAGAGGAGTGTGGATCCTCCTCTGGAGAAGGTCCTTCCAGCAGCCCCTGCTCTCTCCTCTTGCAGCCGCCTCTCAGCTGAGAGAGTGTGATCACTCTCTATTTTGCAGCCACCCGAGCATGAGAGTGCGGCTTCTGAGGGAAAGTAGGATCATGGCCAGGGAAAAACCTTCTCTGGCTGTGACCCCCCTTTCCATCAGAGTCAGGGCTGGGGAGAGGGAAAGTGCTGAGTGGTGCCACTGGTGGCAGCTAGCTACCACCAGGACATGAAATGAGACAATAGTTGTCTCCATAACGGGCTGCCCATTTATTAGTTCTACATAGTAAACAATGTGAGTGGGGGTTGAGTGGGGACTGCATACACCAAACATGGACTCCAGCGGGATATTGTCTCATTTGATTTCTCCCAGAGTCAGTGATTCCCAAAATGTTTGCCTACGTGAGCCCATTTTGAGATGTAAATATAATCCTGTGAGCCTAGACAGCAACACATACATGCAAATGTAATCAAATATTAATTAGGATTGATAATTGCTTGATTAATTGGGATTATTACTCTTCTGATGTCATGATACCACTTTGGGATCTGACCCATTGTTTTGGAACCTCTGTGAGTTCAGACTCCGAGAGAGGATATGGCAGAAGTTTACAAAATCATGAATGGTGTTGAAAAAGTGAATAGGAAGCTGTTATTGACTCTCTTTAATAATACTCTCTCCTAAGAACTTGGAAGCACTCTTTAAAACTAAGTGGCCTCCAATTTAAAACAAACAAAAGGAAGTATTGTTTTAACTCAGTGTACAATTTACTTGTGGAACTTGTTGCCACAGGATGTTGTGAAGGCCAGTAGCAGGGTTTGGGCTTAAACAAGGATTGGATAAGTTCTTAGAGGATAAGTCCATAAATGATTATTGGTCATGTTGGTTGAGGAATGTAACTTCTGACTGTTGGGAACTGTGAATATATAGCAGGGAATGAATCACTCCATTATGACCTGTTGCTTCTCTGAAGCAACTGAAGGGGACTATTGGCAGACATAGGATGCTGGGGTAGACGAAACATTGGTCCAATTCAGTATGGGGCACGTTTTATCTTCTTTTGATCTAAATTGTTCTGTGGCATGAAAAATGATTTTTTCTGGCTAGGATCAGTAGGCTCCATCTGAAACCCCCACACGTCATGTAAACAGCATGCAAGCCATGCACGGATTGCGCACGGGCCTGTACGGGTGGGACTATCGCCCATGTGGAAGCTGCCTATGTGCATATAAGTCATGCATACAGGGGTTTGGGATCGAGCCCATAGAATGGATCCTTCATAAACAGTAATCATCTGCATGCTCCCATAACCCAGAAATGGCTCTCTTCATTTTCCTTAGCTAACCGTGGTTAGTTTTGACCCCCTGCCAGAGGTTCACCGTGGTGAACCTCTGGCGGGGGTCAAACAGACGTTCACGAACTCGCCACCACCACAGGGGATCCACTGTGATCCACTGTGGTGACAGGCGATTTCGTAATGTCTGAAATTACCCTAAGTCTGCCACAAGGATGTTTAATCACGAAGGGGAACTATACAAAGATGAGAAAGTTAGTTAAGGCAAAACTAAAAGGAAAGGCCTGCAAAAGACATAGAGACTATTGAAAACTCCTATCTTAGATGCCCAGATTAAATGTATACCACAAGTTTAAAATAAATAAATAAATAAATAAATAAAAGCAGGAAAAGACCCAAACAAATGCCTACATGGCTAAATTGTAAAATTAAGGAGGCTAACAGAGTCAAAAAAATGTCCTTCAAAAAATAGAAAAGTACTAGAAATGGTAAATAGGAATGAGGACAGATATTGGCAGAGATAAGACAAGCCAAGAGGGAATTTGAGGAACAACTTGCTAAGGATATCAGATCCAATAGAAAATTTCTTTCCCAGTACATCAGTAGCAGGAAACCTGCTAGGGAGGCAGTCGTTCCACTAGTTGATCCAGGAGCAAAGTGGTGTTTAAAGACGACAAGGCTATTGCTGAGAAACGAAATCATTTCTTTGCATCAGTTTTTACTGAACAGGATGTTAGGGCGATACCCACACCAGAACTATTTTTTGTTGGTGTGGAATCTGAGGAATTATCTGAAATTATCGTCATGCCAGAAGAGGTTTTATTGCACATCGATAAATAGTAGCAAGTCACTACTCATCCAAGGGTACTGAAAGAACTCAAATTATCACTAAAGACGTACACCAGGGACCCATGTTGTTTTTTGTTTTCATTTTTCATTTTTGTTATTTAAATTTTCGTTTTCATTTTTGCTTTCATTTTCGATTGCCATTTGTTTAAATTGAAAACACATTTTTGGCTGTAATGTTTTTGTTCTTCATTATATTTGAATGAACCTTGGAAGTATAGTACCTCCAATGGAGGACATTAAGTGAACCAAATTCCAGAAAGATTGGTTAAAATAATCTAATTTTATAAGCAGTTGAATTGTGTTATTTTGCAAAAATCTGCATATGTTCCTGGCTGTAACTTCTTTGTCTCCCATTTAATGTAGATGAAACTTTGCAAGTTTATATCCCTCCCCAGGTTTACTACCTATGCCAACTTTCAGAAGGATTGGATAAAGGGTCCTGGTGGTATAAGCAATTAACTTATAAACATATGTCTGACTAACATCTTTGTAGTCCAACCAGTGTACATGAAATTTTGCAGGACTGTATATCACACTTTCTCAATCATCTCTGCCAAGTATCTGAAAGATGTGATAAAGGGTCCCAATTTTCTATGCCTGCACAGCACATGCAGAGAAGGAGCCTATGCCAGGGATTCTCTTACGTGTCACTGTGGTATAAGATCGGTTTGTGATGCCAATTGGCCATCAGAAATGTCAACCAAATATCCTCATTCTGTGCTGTGACCATCCCAATCTCTCTCCCGCACTTGTTACTGGGAAGTTGGAAGCATCTATTTAGGAAAGAGCCAGTAGAGATTCTCTTATGTCCTCTGTCACAGTGCTACAGAATGTGATTGTGATGATAATTGGCCAACCTGGATGTGTAAACCATGTCTCCTGATTGCTGGGATGCTATCCCCAAAGGCCCAGTTATAATAATAATAATAATAATTAATAAATTCATTAATAATAAATAATTATATTATTATTAGCTTTTATATAGTGCCAGCGATGTACCTGACGCTTTACAGAGAATAAGATAGACACGGTCCCTGCCCAAGAGCTTACAATTTAAAGCCAGGGGGAGGGGAGACAGGGAAGGGGGATCAGAGGGAGAGATAAGGGAAGCAACATTCATGAGGATTTGAGAACTCAGGTACCCTTTCTTGGCTTGGTTACAGTACAGATAACAGGTGGGGGATAATCCTCGGTGGGGATGATTAGCAGGAGTTAGGAAAGACGGAGCGGAAGAGGTGGGTTTTGAGCAGAGACTTGAAAGTATGAATGGAGGGGGCAAGGTGGATGTGGGCAGGGAGGGAGTTCCAGGTGTGCGGGGCAGCGAGGGAAAAGGGACGAAGGCGGTTGGGGGAGCAGGGGAGGTGTGGGAGGGTGAGGGAGGGGATAGAAGAGGAGCCGAGTTCTCTAACAGGGGTTCGGAGGGAGATCAGAGCAGAGAGGTAGGGGGGAGCAAGATTGTGAAGGGCTTTGTAGGTGAAGACGAGGAGCTTGTGCAGAATATGCTCAGGAAGGGGGAGCCAGTGGAGAGAGGAGAGGAGAGGCTGCACATGGTCACAGTGATGGGCTAGGTGGATGATCCTGGCAGCAGAGCTTTGAACAGAGATGAAGGAAGAAAGGTGCGGGGAAGGCCAGCGAGGAGGAGGTTACAATAGTCTCTCCTATGCCCGCCTCAGGGCCGCCCCCTGTGCCCGCCTTGAAGCCACCACCAATTGGTCCTGTAAAGCTGGAAGCATGCAGTAATTGGCCAGTGAATATGTCTGTCAGTCTGTTGGGTTGCTCCCCATCCTCCCGCCTACAGCCTCCCTCCCCCTGCCATGCCAGGTGGCTGCCTCTTATCTGAATAATGGTCTTCAAGGGGACAAGTTCAATTGCTCATTCAGTTTGGGCCCTTTATCAAATTGTCCTGTAGTTTGGTAGAGATGACAGGGAAGGGTTGGGATACATCCCCACCAAATGTCTTGTAAACAGAATGGAATATAAAAATGTTACTGCCGGAAATGCATTTTCAGGTTAATGGTTTGTAATTTCAGGACCCTTTATCCAATATTTCTGAAATTTGTCAGGATTGGTAATCTTGTGGAGCGACATAATATTCCCAGGTTTCATGTAAACTGAACAGAAGATGAAGTTGTATTCAGGAATGTGTATGGAGCTCTTCTTAAATCGCAACATTCAATTGCTTCTATAATTGGTTTGCTTTATCCAATCATTTCAAAATTTGGTACACGTAGTGTGCTCGATTGGGGGTACAATTTACCGAAGGTTAATCAGAGTTGAATAAGAATTAAAAAAGTTATAGCCAGAAATAAGTTTTTCACTTTTCTCCCATTATTTCAAAAACAAACATTTGTTTTCATTTTTGTTTTTGTTATTTGTCATTTTCGTTATTACAAGAACAAAAAATAAAATAAAAAAATTCATTTTCTTTATCATAATAACGAAAATGAATTGCACACTCCTAACTATCAGTAATATGTAACTTATTGTTAAAATCCTCCTCTGTGCCAAAGGATTGGAGGTTAGCAAATGTAACCCCAATTTTTAAGAAGGGCTCCATAGGTGATCCTGGAAACTAGAGACTAGTGAGCCTGACATCAAAACTGGACAAAATGGTGGGGAGACCAGTGTTAAAATTATTAGGCGTATTGACAAGCATGATTTGATGGGTAAGCTTTTGGGGAGGTCATGCCTCACTAACCTATTAGAATTTTATGAGATTTTTAACAAGCATGTGGATAGGAGTAACCCAGTTGATATAATATATTTGGATTTTCATAAAGCTTTTGACAAAGTCCCTCACTGAGCAAACTGAGTAGTCGATAAGAGGAAGAGTCCTGTCATGGATTGGTAGCTGGTTAAAAGTTAAGAAACAAAGGGTAGGAATAAAAGGTCATTTTTCAAGTTGGAGAGAGGTAAACAGTGGGGTATCTCAGGGGTCAGTTCTGGGACTGTACTATTGTTTAATAATATTGTTACTATAATATGATTGTTTAACAGTATTGTTTAACTTATTCATTAATGATCTAGAAAAAGGGGTAAAGAGTGAAGTGGCTAAATTTGCAGATGACACCAAATTATTCAAGACAGTTAAGACCCAGGCAGACTGTGGGTGAAAACAGACATGACGCTAACCACACTTTGACCACCCTTGGTGGTCATTTATGCATGTTTCAGGGCTGCATAGGGCACCAATACAGCCCTGCAACATGCATAAATAAGCACCACGGGTAGTTAAAGGGTGGTTAGCGTCATGCCTGCTTTCACCCTGTGAGTAACTACAAAGGGGTCTTAGTAACAGCTAGGTGAAGCAGCAATAAAATGGCAAATGAAATTCAGTTTTGATAAGTGGAAGGTGATGCACATAGGGAAAGTAATCCTCACTTTACATACACAATTGTAGGTTCTGATCTGGGTGTACCCACTCAGGAGAAGAATCTTGGAGTCATTGTGGATAGTTCCTTGAAGACATTGGCTCAGTGTGCGGCAGCAGTCAAAAAGGCAAACCGAATGCTAGGCATTATTGTGAAAGGAATAGAAACTAAAAGGGAAAATATCATAATGCTGCTGTATAAATCTTTAGTATGACACCAGCTTGGATCTTGTGTGTACTTTTGGTCGTCCCATCTCAGAAAAGATATAATAGAATTTGAAAAAGTTCAGAGAAGAGCAACAAGGATGATAGAAGGGATGGATCGACTTCCATTTGAGGCTCAGCTCAACAGGTTAGGGCTGTTTATCTTGGAAAAGAGGCGATTAAGGGGGGATATGATAGAAGTATATAAAATCATGAGCGATGTGGACGAAGTAGATAGGGAGCTGTTGTTTGTTGTTTCTCACAATAAGAGAATAAGGGGACACTCTCTGAAGTTAAATGGCAGCAGATTTAAAACAAATAAAAGGAAGTACTTTTTCAGTCAGCAGACAATACAGTTGTGGATCGTGTTGCCAGAAGAGGCAGTGAAAGCCAGCACCATAATGAGCTTCAAACAGAAGCTAGATAAATTCTTAGAGGATAGAGCCATAAATGCTTACTAGTTGGGGCTTGAACCCCTGGCTACTGGTATTGGGAGTGGTTAGCAAGATATGGATCACACCTCCATGACTTGTACTTGTACTTCTCTTGAGCTACTGTATCTGACCACTGTCAGAGACAGGATGCTGGGTTTGATGGACCATGGGTTTGACCCAGTACAGTACTTCTTAAGTTATTATCTATTCCACCTTCATAACAAGCCTGTAAGGAAGGTCATTATTATGGATGCAGAACTGAGGGTGCTTTTAGACAAGCGTCTCCCCACCCATCACCCACCAATCACCCACCCATCATGTATGTTGTAGGTCTGCATAGGGTGCCATTGTGGCTCTGCAACATGCAGGATGAGTGTGTGATGGGTGGGAAGGCACTTGGCTAAAAACACCCTGAGTCTGAGAGATAGGGTGTTTTCAAACGTGACGATGGCACCCACCAGACATTTCTCCGGTCTGGCTCCCGACTGTGGTGAGGGCTAGCCTGGGCTTTACTCACTGTGGTTCAGAGTGGCGAGGGGGCAGGTGCTATGGCACCTTGTCATTTGCCGGCATGACTGTCCATCAGGGGTGGGTGGGCTGCTGTATGCAGTGCGAGGGTGACCACCCAGCTCCCCATCCTCCCTGGCAGCCAGGCCCCCTTCACGCCACTTCGGGGGCCTGGCCAAATCCTGACTGGTGCCAGTCAAGTGCTGGACCAGGTCAGTCTGTGGCGGTGCTCAGGCGCTGTCACATTTGTTTTCACCCATAGTGACTTCACTTGCCCAAAGTCACCCAGTGAGATCCTGGCTAAAATAGATTTGAACCATAGCTTTCCAGGTCCAAGGCTAACACCTTAGGTGTTAGGCTACGATTGAGGCTATTTACGCTATCCCTCTAGCCAGAAACACTAGGATTTGTTTTAAAAAACTGATATGCTGGGTCAGCAAACTCCCAAATGAGCTTGGTGATTTTAGGATGAAATATAATGCCTAGGTTGAATGCTAAGGATGAGCATGTGCTTCATTTTCTAAGATATTGTTAAAGCTTATATTTTCTGGGTGTAACCCTGTGGGTGGCATAAACTGCCTGCAGGTGCAATGCCCAAACAAATGGCGGGTGTCAGGCGCGTATGCATCTCGCGCACACAGCAAACTGTGCAGGGCAAAAGCGCGACACACACACACCCCTCCCGCAGCTCGGGGGATGGAGCAAGAATGGCTCCTGCTCCATCCCCTGAGCCATGGGGTGTGTGAGCTCAGGGGTCGCATTGGCACAGGTTGTGCCTTTGCCCTGTGTGGTTTGCTGCGTGCCCAGCGTGGTTTGCGGGGCGGGGGGGAGGTGGATCCTGGTCCTGTGCCTCACATAGGTGCAGTTTACAAGGGCCATAGGATCGCACCCTATTGTTTAGGATTTTAATGATGAATATAGAAAGTAAAAAGTAAAAAGCAAGGTGCAAGTCATAGAAAATAGGATATTCAATGGGCTTATTGATCCTTGGGATGGTTGCATCCTCATAGGATCCGTCCTGTTCTCTGGCTGCTGTTAACTTAATCACTTGCAGACTCTGGTTTCCCACCTCCACAGCACTTGTTTCTTTACAGTAGGCGTGTAAATAAACCCCTGGGAGCCACTTTGAAAAGTAGGACAAGCTCCAAAGGCCACATAGACGTTGGGGGTGAGGGTTCCTAAAGGGTGAACTCGGAAAGAAGAAGGTCCATTTAACGGATCTGTGCTGTGGATTTTGAGTGTGTGCCCTCATCGCTGCTCCCTTACTCTTGTCTCAGTCTTTCAGGGTTTGAGGATAGTGACTTGATCCAGGGGCCAAATCCAGGAACAGGAAAGGGGACAAATAANGTTTGAGGATAGTGACTTGATCCAGGGGCCAAATCCAGGAACAGGAAAGGGGACAAATAAAAATTAGGGTTTGGCGCATCTGTGTTTGGCCCCCAGACCTGAGGATCTGGGGGCTAAACTGATTTACAGCATCTTCTTACATCGAGCTGTCGGCTGCCTGAGCTGCAGGCCCTTCCTCATTCACAGTCCTGTTCAAAAAGGTCTCTTGTTCCCCAGGTTTTTGGGGAGTATCCTTCTTCCCTCCCTCCTTACCTTCAGAGAAGCCTCTGGCACTCACCTTCCTTTCTGCAGGCTCAGCCCCTTCCTTCCCAACCTCTTCTGTGTGGCTTCCTGCACTTTATATTGCTGTCATTGGGCCTAATTGGGCCACATCTGTGTTGCTGGCTGGGTGCTCGGTAAATCGGGAGCTAATCCTGCCAAGACTTACTCCTTATGAGCACTCTGCCAAAGTGCCATTATGCAGTAGTTAGATTTCGACACTGTGTGAAGTGTTTGATATGATTTGGTACATGATTTTGAAAGGCTTCATTAGAAGTAATAGGAAATGTCTCTATTGGAGAGGATATTGTAAAGTCTGTAAACAACTATTGTTTATTATGAATCAGTCCAGGAGGTGTGAGATGTTGGGTTATAGTACTATCCATGGAACAGTATTGTTGACTTCTGGAAATTAAGTCTGGAAGTAATAATTAGTATCTGCATTGTGATTGTAAATATAATCTCAGACTTTGTTACCGCTGTTCTATGCTATAATAAATGGCAGGGGCATCAAGACTAATACGTCACTTCAGCCAATTTTCCTTGCACATTACAATAAAAAATGTTCAATTAAGAAAAAGAATGGTTATTTGTAAGGGCAGGGCAAGTACAGTACATTTCTCAACATCGCCCACTGAAAGCCATGGAAAAGTCAGAGCTTTTAGGAGTATTAATGTTTGATGATAAGTAATGTCAAGGTAGAGTAGTTGAGAAAGAGGTAAAAATAGTCTCCAGTCAGGGAAGAGCTTTTATTTCAATCCTTCATCTGATTTGAAGGAATATTTTGTATGCTTCCCCACAGAGTTTACAAGCTACGCTATCTGTGGGTATTTTCAGACGTGACGGGCGGCCGGTTCACCACAGCGAACCACCAGGGGGGGTGAACAGCGCAA
>QEPC01008874.1:2617524-2651810 GCA_003113815.1 Sphenodon punctatus
AAATTTTTAAATTTAAATTTGTAAATTTTTAATTTTATTTTTATTTGAGAATGTTGAGGAGCCCAATTATTTTTAAAAAAAAAGTAAACTTGAAACATTAAATCAGGCACATACTTGCATATAACATCATGACACATAACTCTGACTTAGGCCGTTTCTAGACGAGCGCGGCGGCGCCCGTGCTTGTTTTTCAAGAGACCCGGCAGTCCGTTCTATACGTGATGCTGCTGTCGAATACGCGCGTGCGCGTGCGATGTGCATCCATTTCCGGCCGCGAACTGACCGGGTCGGCGATCGAGGCCGGTCATACGTGGCCGGAAATGGATGCGCATCGCCCGCACATGTGCGTATTTGGCGGCAGCGTCACGTGTAGAACGGACTGCCGGATCATTTGAAAAACAAGTGGGCGCCGCCGCGGTCGTCTAAAAACGGCCTTAGACTCTTGGCCTTCGTGCTGACTTGTCAGTGCTATGCCATTTAAGCAACAGCTTGTTTCTTTTTAGTTCTTCCATTAGAGAAAGTTCTCAGACATTCCCTAGTTAAACAGCTATTTGTCATGCTGCTGTAGCAGAGTTGGCAGTGTGGCTGGGTTGCTAAGCTTTGGACCTGTCATGTGAGAATACTCTGCTGTAGTCCTCAGTGTGGTATTGAATCAGTTCTTTATTATGCTCTTTGTAAAATAAGGGAGTAGCTCACAGTTCCATACCTTGTACAGCAGAGCTGAAAGGAAAATGGGTGAAGTGTGTATCTAGTTAATGCAGAGATAAGATTCAAACTCACACGCACGCCAGTCTCCACAAGACTACAACGATGAGTGGTGGGGGTCATTCACTTGATGCTAGTATGTGTGAGACTGGCCTGAATATGGGAGATTTCAACAGTGAGCCAG
The DNA here is from genome assembly GCA_003113815.1 of Sphenodon punctatus. NCBI lineage: Eukaryota > Metazoa > Chordata > Lepidosauria > Sphenodontia > Sphenodontidae > Sphenodon > Sphenodon punctatus. The sequence continues at coordinate 2,618,414 of QEPC01008874.1, forward strand.
GAGCTTTAAGGCTTCAGGATGCTGTTCCAGCTTCCCATGAAAGTGCTTGAAGGGCATACCTGAGGGTTACAGCACAACTCAAGTCCAGAGATAGCACCATTGGATAAAAACAGACGTGATGCTGGCCCACTGAGGCCCTCTTTGGCCTGCTGTGGCCTGGAACCCACCGGCATGTGTGCTCCTGCGCTGTCAGATGTTAGCCCGGGACTGTCCCTGGGTGGGTACACGGGCTGCATCCTCGGAAAACTCATGGCCTGTGCTAAGGACTGCCCACACAGATGGACCACAGCGGGCCAACCCGTCCGTTCTGCCCTGCCATACCTGCCATGGGTTGAGGACACCATGGCCAGCCGCCATGGCTGCCCATCATTGGGGGCGGGATGCTGGAAGCAGGCGCCTACACGTTTCTTGAGGGCCATGCAAGCGGTGGGATGACTGTCTGGCCACGGGAACTGTTGTTTGACCGGGTTAGGATGGCTGCTGTTTCCTGCCCTGGGCTGGGCCGGGGAGCAGCCCTGCCGGCTGCGTGTCACTTTTTACCCATTGAATTCAGTAATGCAATGTTGATTTGCATGAGATCCTGGCTGTGTTATTATGCAAATGTAATGAATCAAGGAAGAGCTGCTTTATGAGCAAGGGACACATTATGGAATTTTATTAGCTATTTTCTCTGAACAAAGAACTTCCCTTCTGTGCAATAATTGTTCTGTTTCCCCTCTGTACACAGCAGATGCTCCCCAACAGGGCGCCTGATTAAATATTAGGGTAGAGGGCAGCAAATGTTTAACTCCCAGGCACAAGAAGGATAATTCAGAATTGACTGAAGCCGGGCAGCAGCAACTCCTCTCTTCCTTTATGCTTAAAATGGTCTGTAATAGTAAAGCAGCAGCTGTTATAACTTGCTTTCCATGTGCTTTTTCCATAGTTACATTGCAAACCAGCGGAATCTACAAAGTATCAATGAAAAGGAAGTTGGAATATATGTTGGACTGAAAAATCTGTGAGTAGTTTTGGCAGTTAATTGTATTTTATATTATTATACATTCCTAGAACAGTAGTGTTTGGAGGCTCCAGTAATACAGATCAGGGGGCAAATAGGCTAGATGCTGTACAGACATGTATGAAAATGATCATCACTACCCCTTTCAGTGCACATTAATTATAAATCAGCTATGTTAATTAAAAACATTATTGGATTTACTGCATCATTGGATGTTGCTATCTATGGCTGTTTTTAAAAGGGATGCACCCACCCGTCTCCCACCCACCCAAGCACCCATCTGAAGGTGGGGTGAGTGCGTGTGCGTTTCTGTGACCCATGCACCACTCACTCATGCCCTCGCACAGACCATCGGGGGGAAATCCGGGATGCTCCATGCAGGTACAGGAGTGGGCGGTGCGTGGGTGGGGCGCACACACAGCACACACCTATCCTGACCTGTGTAAATCCAGGAGGTGTGTGTGCGCTCCATGCAGTGTACACAGACCTGCCCCGCAGCCATGCCCTTTTAAAAACAGTGTCTCTCTCCATTCATCCATCCATCCATTTTATTTTTGGGGGTCTCTAATTCTAATTTGTATGTTTTCACAGAACTGTGGTGGATTCAGGCTTAAAGTTTGTGTCACGTCAAGCGTTTCTGAAAAACACCAACCTGCAGTACATGTAAGTGAAAGCTCAGTTTATTCTTCGGAGCTGCTCAGAGTTCATCCTCACTTCCATACCTCTCTTTCCATACCCCTATTCGAAGAGGAGGGTGCACAATTGCTTCCGGTAAATAATTGTGTCACGGCCACGTGTTTTGCTACATTGTGAAGATGCATTTTAAACAAATGGCAGGGGCAGCCTGTTGCTACTGCTTTTAATTCTGGATAGTTCGCACTTTGGATTTAACAAATACTAACTAGTCTAGACTTCTCTGTGGGAAGTATTCAAAAAGGTCACCTTTCCCATTTTCTATTGTTACTAATAATTTCTATAGCACTTTCAGAATTCAGAGTGCTTCACAATCATTATTTAGTTCACCCTCACATCAACCCTACAAGGTAGATTATTAATCTCATTTTAGAGATGGGGAACTGAGGCTAACTTAATCAAAACCACTCAGTGAGTTCAGGCTAAGAATTTTAACCCTGGTCTCCCATGTCCAAAGTCCTACATCTTGTTTATTAGACTATGCTGGATTCTTAGCAGCTTGTTTACATGCACAGAGCTGAACTGGCTTTGCTCACACATTGGGTGTAAACAGATGGATAGTAGCCTCGAGGGTGCCTACAGATGCCCTTGTCATTCTTGGGTTGACCGGTCCGTTTGAAGGGTGCCCCCCAGACGTGCAACCTGGAGTGGGCTGGGGCAGTTCTGGGGCAGCCCAGCATAGTATGCTCCGCAAGATCCCAGAGCACGCCATATGGAGCAGGTCGGCCAAACCTGGGGCAGAGGCCAAACATGGCCCTGCTGCCCATCTGTTGAGGGGACTCACAGTAAACCTCTGCAGTCATCCATCCGTTGCTGCGTTTAGCAACCTAGAGTCATGGGTGCCAGCCTAGAGTGTTGAGCGAGTGCCTACAACTCTGTGGTTTTGGGGGGAGGGGCATTGTGCTGGCAGACCATGGCCTAGGTACATCACCAGTCTGTCTGAGGTGGTCCCGGTGGAGCTGGTGACTGTCAGCTGCGTGGGTGGGCCCTGGAGCAGCTCTGGGAGCTGGCGGGCTCCCCATCTGTCTGAAAACACCCATTGAGTCTCATGATCCCAATCCTATAAAGTACTGAAATAGGGAAGAGGCATTCAGCCTCTCACAGAGGCGCCAGCTCAGGAAAGTTTTCAAGCATCTATTTAAGTCTCTTTCTATTCAGCAAAGCTATTAAGCACATGATTAATTCCCACTGCAAGCAAGGGACCTAAAGCTTATGAACTGCATTGAATTTGCTGTCTGCTGAATTAGGACCAAAACTGAGTCCTGTTATAATAACCTGCTGTTCTACAGGTGGTCTTAAAGACCACCATTGCATACAGCTAAATTTAATAGCAATTTAAAAAGATCTTTTTATATCTCCTTTATATATTCCATATTACTGCTAGATGCAGTAATATGCTGTTATCCCTGACGTGATGCAGAAGGAACATGACACAGACATAGTACAGTTCCATCACCTAGTCATTAGTAAAGCAGATGGCTTTGACTGGAGCTATGCCAGTGCACAACCAACTGAAAAGTAGTAGAAATACCTCATAAAAAGAGAGTAGTCATCTGGACTTACACTGGCTTTTTATGTGTTATCACTGATCTTGATGTTATGGTGTCCTCCTGAGCAGTGGTACAAGAGGGATCTGTAGTCTCACCAGTTATGGGAAAAGCATGACTAAAAATGATTATCCCGCACCATCTGCTATGTTTACACTCAGTGGGCAGAAGTGACAGATCAATTAGCCTGGAGATACTGCTACCCTGGCCTCTTGATATATTACGTCTGTGAAATTTTGAGTGTATGGTCTTTCCTTGATCCTATAAGTCTAACGTGACTTTAACAAAGCTTATGAAAATGGACCTGGTCTTGTTAAATTTAATGGCAAAACTATTGATTTCACTTGGAGCACGATTTGGTTAGGATAATGAAGACAGTTAAAGGCTGTGATCATTCACACTTACTTAGCTGTAAGATAACCAGCAAAAGTGCTTGTTTGGTTTCCCAAACTTTTTAAAAATGAAGATTGATATAACTGCATGAATTTTTAATTTTACTAATAAAATTATTGTAGCTTTAATCATGTCACATGGGAAATCTTTCAACACAGTTTAAATCCCCAGTGGAAAAGAGCGGGTTTCTCATAGCATAAATCATGGAGTAATAACAACCATGGATGATAATAATTACTGCTTTATCAAATCTTAAGGAAGCTAAACACACATTCATTTAAACATTGTTTTGGCCTCAGCTTCTTATCTGGGTCAAACTTCTCTAGCTAAAATGACTTTCCACAGCTGATGTATGATGATTAGGTTTCAGCAATAATGTAAACAACATAAAGTTAAATGCCCTAATAGATATCACTTAAATGTAATTAATAGCCTTGGTGGTTTAATTCTGGTATTCTCATTGGCCTTAAACTTAAATTACTCAACAATCACATTTAACAAGCTATTAAACAGTACTGCTTTAGCAATGCTGTAATTTATAAGCTCACAAGCAGCTAACAGTAATTTTGTTAACAGATCTGTTTAACATACTCCCTTTGTATATACTAGTACATATATGTAATAAAATAAAGATCACAAGAAGTGTATATTTCTGATATTTCATAAACATCAAGCCTCCCTAAAACTCTTGAAATCAGCTGGAATTAATTCCTGATTGTGTTTAAGACTAGGGTTGGTTTAAAACAGCCATTGGAATGTCTTAGGGATGTACTTTGTAACATACATTTATATTATATTATCATATATTATAATAGTAATATTATGTTATAATATTATTATAGTTTATATTCCATTTGTCTCTCTAAATCAGAAGTTCCCAAATGGTGGATCAGGGCCTCAAGTGAGGTCACAGCATCTGTGGATGAGGTCATAATCTGATTGATATTTGGTATATTTTCATGTCTTTGTGGCTGTCTGGGTCTGGGATTATATTTAAATCTTAAAATAGGGTCTCAGGCAAAAAGACTGGGAGCCACTGTTCCATGTATTTGATGTGCGCTCATCATGGAGTTGTCTGAGTGCTATGTGTTTGCCCACATAGGTTACTGTTTAGATCTTGCTCTGTTTGTGTCCTATCACAGTGTTCATAGATCTCTCCAGTGCTTGGCACATGACATAGCTTGATCTGTGGTCCTGGCATGGTCCTCTGCAGTACAGAGTTCTTCCAGAAGTCAACAGCCCAGAAGGTGTTCCAGAGTCTGTATCGTCACAAATATCCAGGTCTTGTAGAGAGCCCCACTTTTTAATGTTTTTCTTTGACCTGCCAACTCTTGTTTGAAGGCAATTTACTCTTCCAAATTGACCAGCTTAACTCTGCCCTGATGGGAGATGTTCAGCAGCATTGATATACATTCTTACATCCGTGCCAAAAAATCTAGATTTAGATAAAAGCTGGCTAACTCACTAACATGAGGTTTATTTGTTTTTAAATTTCCATCAATTGTATCTTTGAAAAGGTGTGTTCCTTGGGAAGGGGCAGGAAGGAACTATGGGTAAAAACAGACGTGACAGCGGCCCTCTGTGGCCTGCTTTGGATCAAACCTCATCTGCACATCTGTGCAGGCATTGCCAGATGTTGGTGCAGCATTGCCCTGGGCCGTGTTGGCGGCTACCCCGGGTTCTGACCTTGAGAAACCTCATAGGTCAGAGCCAGGTCTAAGGACTGCCCAACTGGGCCAAAGCAGGTTATCATGGTTGTTCCCAGACCCGCCCCGTCCCCTGCCTGTTTAAAAACGGCCAATGACAGCAGCAACAAAAATCCTTTCCTGTAATCTTGGGTATTAGTGGACATGTCATGTTTTATTACTGTAGTCTTTCTTTTGTGTAAACAGCCTGATTTTTCAAATTGACATTGAGTTCAATTACATTCTCAAGCTCTGTGTTGTAGATTTATCATCTTGTATTACATTTTGTCAGTAAATGTATTACTATATATATTTCATAATCTGGGCACTTTATGTTGATTACTATAATCTATCCTTTGGTGCTTTTACTCTATGCTGAGTAAATAAGCACTGTATGAGGTTACTCAATGGTAGGTACAGTGAATGCTTTCCTTTCTGCTGGGGTATTTGTAAGTTGAAACTATGGCTGAAATGAGCAGCTAAATTGCTGCTCACGAGAAATTTTGCCATATTAGGAACTGGGATTGATTTCCTTACCATTTCCTGATACTGATGCAGTTTCTTCATTCTTGCAATACTGTGAGACATTATCCTGATTTACCAACTTTCTACTTTCTGTTTACTGTGTACTGTCCATTTACCAATTTAGACCACAATCCACCTAACCACCAATGCCAGGAGAAGCTGCACCAGCGGAAGGGAAGCAGCCACAGTGCCGAATCCACCTCCAGGCCCTGCACCATGCAGGGGGCAGTTGGAGGAGGTGGGGGCAGGGAAGGAGCACCAGGAAATGGGGCTGGTGGGGTGTCCGACCCTCCAAAGCTGCTTCACGCCGGCCCGGGCAGCCCCCAAAACCGGCCTACAACACTCACCCTCGATCACGGAACCCTAAACAGTCCCCCGCAAGACCCTGCCTCTCCCACACCTCTCAGTGTACCCCACTGTTTTGGAATTTCCCACCATCCTAGACAGTCACAGTAGATCTAGAGAATTGGCAGGTGTGACTCTTATACCCCTGCAGGATATTTTCTGTGCTCGCACACCAGGACGCCTGCCCCCCCAGTTTGAGAACCACTGGGTTAGATAATTTTCAATGGGTTGCTAGGTGAGCTGTAATGCAGTCCTTTGGATGCGTATGTTCTCTATTGGACTTCCCTTTGGCAATTTATTCTGCAAAACTACATTTGCAGAATGTAGTTTCTTTTTTTGGTAAATGTATTTGGTATTATTTGGTGAATGCATTATTTGGTAAATCAATTCCAGGTCATATTTGTTGTGAAACACATTTTACAACAAAGGAATATGACCGAAATATCATGCGAAATGTTTATAGCACAAATGGAAAGTGGTAGCTGGTGGTTTCCAAGACTGGTGGGGCACATGGCGGGGCCAGAACTGGGAGGGGCCAGGCCAACGGTAGGGAGATCCAACGGTAGGCAGAGCCTAGCCAATGGTAGGCAGAGCCTAGCCAACCCGGATCCCGAATTCAGTTCACTCAATACCCTCCTCCCAAATTTAGAAAGTAGCAATGGCCAGTGGGGTCCCCACAAAACGGCAGCTGCCTTTGCACATGCTTGGGGCTTGGGAGAGGAGGGGGAAAATCAGCAGTGCACATGAAAACACAGAGCAAGCAAAGCAAACCATCTTAAGCCAACAATATTATGTGAAGTCCTTGGCACACCACAAAAGCAGCAGCATGGAATTCCACTTGTCCCTCAAAACATGCTACACAGTTCTGTCACAATTAGGGATGGAGAACGCGGTTCGGAAGTTCGGAGTTTGGACCGAACTTGACCAGTTCGGTCGACCGAACTGAACTTCCGAACTGAACTCGATTTTCGAAACGAACTGAACCGAATTTCCGAACTCGGTTCTGTTCACCCATCCCTATAAGATAATATTCCATTTAGTTCAATGGGGTTTGAATTTATGAACTTTATTCGGAAGTTCGGAGTTCGGACCGAACTCAAATAGTTCGGTTGACCTAACCAAACTTCCGAACCGAACTCAATTTTTGAACCGAACTGAACCGAATTTCCGAACTCAGTTCTGTTCGCCCATCCCTAGTCACAATGTAAAAGGCAGGTGCTACAACCAATCAGGTAAAAATTCAAGCAAGAAAACCTCATTCCCCTCATTTTGGCTCCAATATGAAGTTTTTCAGGAGTTAAAATTTGTTATGGAAAGGTAATCATATTACAATAAACATCTAGAACTATGGCTGCAATCCACTTACTCCCATGGTTTGTGAACCGTAATCATAGTTCTAGATGTTTATTATAAGTATCTTTTTATAATGAATTTTCAGTCCTGAAGATTTTTCATCACATATAATTACATATATATTATAGCAAGTCTTACAATGCTGTTAATTATTTTTGTTCTTCTCGTTGTGGCAGTTTTACAGGAGGGATATTTAATAAATATTGTACCTTGCACCCAAGCAAAATAAAATGTATACAAACACAACAGCAACTCAGTGTAAAATTAATGTCTTGTGAGTCATCTCATCCCGCAACCCCCCCTCGCACCCAATCAAAATAAAATTTATACAAACACAGCAGCAACTAGTCTGTCATCATTCCATCCCACGACCTCCCCGCCCCCAACAAAGCCAAGCCTAGTGTACTCACCCAGTGCGCAGGGTCAGGGCTATCTAGTGTTAAAAAGACTGACTCCAAGCCCCTCCAGCAATGAGGGATGGGATGGATTTGTAGTCCAGTTGAAATAATATTATTAAAATTTCTGTCTCAGCTTCTGCAGCAGCAGTTGAGACAATTTCTGTGTTCCTTGTGGGATGGATTGGGTACAGGTGGCCAGGGGGAAGGGGGCAGTGGCGGCAGGCAGGCCCCAGGACACACACACTCTCAGAGTGTGACCTGACCACTCTCACACAAAATGGCGCTGGCCCAGGCTGAGTAAAAAAGGTGCGTTCTCACTCTCACATGCCACTGCACATGCCATACAGAGCTGGCCCTGCACCTCCCCCTCTGCAGTTGCAGTTCCCTTACTGTCCCTTCTCATTCCCTGCGCATCCACACACTCACCAATTCTGGCCTGGGTGTCTACAACTGGCGCCCAGATAGCTTCTAAAATAGCAGCCCATAGGACTCAATGAAGCTCTGCCCCCAGGCAATGAAGACCCAACATTGCTTTTCCTCATGTGCTGTGCTTGGACAGAACCCCTAGCTGCCCAAAGCACATTGTATTGCCTGGAAAATATTCTAACTGGTTTTTATAATAAAAATATGCATGGGAAGAAAAGTTTTTGCATGTTCCCATAATATTCTTCCCATGCATATAATAAAAATGTGCATGGGAAGAAACCCTCTCTATTGATACTGGAATAATCTACAAGTGAGTCAATTTTTCAACTCTCAGACTTCAAGAATGTCTTTTCTAGAGGGAGCCAACAAAAGAACTAAATCTTTATAAATGTTTCTCATCAAAGTAATAAATCTTCAAGCACCCATTAGCAAATGCATGTATCTCATTTCATTCTTTAGAAAGTTCATCCCATCCTCAAAGACTGAGAGATCAAGGTTTGTGGTGTGGATACACATAAAAAGAGGCTTAATTCCTAGTTTAAATGTAAATCTCAATGCAGCCTTAACTAAAAAGCCACTGTGACGCCACCATAATACCATGTATAGCTTGTATAATATTTTGGCTCATAATGCTGATTTGTACTGGGCTGCTGGCAGTTTTATAGCAGTTACCTCTCCTTATGCTATTCATTTGCTCAGTGATAGAACCTTATGAAAAAGGGGCAGTATACTTTGGGGGAGATGGAGAAGGAAAGGGAGTGCTATTTTTGCCTGACTGGGGAGGGGAGCATTTCTGAGTAAAGATGAGCATGTCTCTGGGAGAGAACATTTCAGCTAATCATAACTGGGAGCAGTAAATGCTTAATTGACATAAAAATATCTAATTATGGCATTTTACGATCTCTCTTTTGATCTTTCATGTGGGTGCATATTGCACACACACTTTGAATAGGCTTATGATGAGGATGTGTGCCAGCATGTGGTCAGAGGTTTAGTTGAGTACAGAGCTCAGTGCAGGATCAAAGAAGGTATGGGAGACGCCTATTTTGCTTGTGGATAAATTGAACATATGATCAACATCTCAACACTACATAGATCTTTGTGGAGTAAAATTAAATCCATCAATTCTGCTTGCACGACAAGAACTGCTGTAAGATTAAAGTCTTGGCCAATGGTTTGTATGATGCTAGCCTTGAAACAGGGTACATGCTGGATCAGTCCTCAAAGCCACGTTGAGTTGGCAAAAGAGTCTGTGACCCCAGTTTGAAACTTAAATATAATTCTGTGACCACAGACAGCAACAAAGACTTGCAAAGCATATGAAATATCCGTTAGATCTTAACCCTATGTCCAGATAATGTGACCCCACTAGGAGTACTGATTTACAGTTTGGGAACTCTGGATTGGAGTCTAATCCAGCTTCTATTGCAAGAAACAGTGACTTTATTGGGTTTTAGATTGGATACTCAGTTATCAGATCAGCACCAATTGCACATGGAGCAATGCTGGGAAATTTGGAGTGCTCCGTATCCTTGTGACAGTATTTTGCAGTTATGAAAACTAGAGATGTTAATAGTCATATGTAAAAACACTCTTCTGTTTCCTCGCAGTAATTTCTCCAGAAACAAGCTCTCAAGTTTGTCTAGGAAGACTGTCCGACATCTGAATTTGACTGATCTGTAAGTAGTGACCTTTTTTTCAAAGAATTTTATTTGTGGGATGGAAGCGGGTGAGCAGTCTGAGCATGTTTAGTACTTTATCTGTTGAAACCAATGGGCTTGGGAGAATCACATCTGTAGATAATACGAGTTTTGCTTTGGATGCAGCACTTCTCCCTGTTGCTTCACAAATATATTTGCAGATGAACCTTAAGATTTCTGATATGTGGTTATTTAAATGAAACTGGTGGCTTGACTGTTGTTTAAGGTGAAAGCATGAAATAAGATCTTTGTCAGCAGTTCATCACCATAGGCCCTTGTTTTCAGAAGGAAAAGGCTTCCAGCACAATCTCTGATCCTGAACTTAGCTCCATGTGGACAGAACTCCATTGACTTCCATGGAACTTCATGTAGGTTTGTGGTAGAACATGTAGACCCAGGGGTCTTAGAGCCTCAACACAACCAATTTTTTTTTTTTTTAAAAAGGCTAAGCAAAATGTACTGTAGTCTCAGGCATCTTTTGATGCTTGTTTTCATTTCAATGTATGAGAAATGAACTGTGCTAGTCACCATGAACCAAGATGAGAATATGCCCGTTAGGTACATTTCTTGATGATTATGGAGTATAATCATTTTCATTACAGTCCAGGGGACATCATTCACTGGAATCTTTTTTCATAATCTGGCAGTCATCAAGCATTCAGATGGAAAGAAGAGCTGGTTGAATAACACTTCCTCTTGGCCCATTAGATGGGTGATTACAATTTCCTCCCCTAAAACTCCAGTCTCCCTCTTGCCACCCCTCCCTTCAAATTCCAAAGCATTTGACAGCATATGTTCACTTCTAGAATTTGGATTTAATCTCATTTTGGTAGATGAGAATATAAATACAATTTCCTGCCATATCTTAAGGATAGGAAATAGGGTTTTGGTGAGTGTTTGGGGTAGGGGCATGAGGGGATGGTTAGGGAGGGTTTGTTGTCAGGTTTGTGGGTGGGTTGCAGAGAGGGTAGGGGAAAGGTTGGGGGCTTGTGTTTTTATGCTGTTTTATATGTATTGTTTTTATTAGTTTTGTAAGCCACGCTGAGCCATTTGGAAAGGGTGGGGTAGAAATCCAAATAAAAAAAATAAATATCTTAGTGCACAATATAAACTGTTCAGATTTATGTCAGGCTGTGATTCCCTAAATACTATTAACTTAAGACTTATGTAGGCTGGCTAATCTTTTTGATTCAGATTCAGTCTAATGGGGTGTTTATGCATTCAGGCTAAACAGCCCAGTTTTTACTTAGTGTTTGGTTTTAGACTTTTTTTTCTGTTATTTTACAGAGGGATATGGGCAACTTCTTTTTAAGGATGGGCAATTTTCCTGCTTACATAGAATTATTAGAGAAGTTTGAATGTTTGGGTCCATAAAGATGCAGAGCATGCAGAACTTGCACTGTCTCTCATGCTGCTCACAGCCTGGCTGGGCACCTGGGACATCTCATGCAGCTCTGGGGGAGGAGAGGTGCCAGTCTGCTTCTCACAGTCAGTCTTGGGGAAAGCTCCCTGGACCCATCTTCATTGAACCTTTGGCCATATTCTGTTTTCCATTTCACTGCATAAAACCAGAATAATTTCACTCAAGTGAATGGAATTATTCTAGGCTTACACTGATGAAACTGAGATGAAAGTGTGGTGCTCTTCTTGGTATCTCAGGTAGAATCATGAAACTGGAACAGACCCTGAAAGTTATTGAGTCCAGTCTCTTGGATGGTGGAGGATCTACCATGCCAAAAGCCATCCCAGACATATGCTTGCCTAGCCTCTTCTTACAAACCTCCAATGATGGAGAATAGACAACTTTTCTAGATGGCCTGTGCCATTGCCTGACTGTCCTTACAGTCAAGATATTTTCCTTGAGGTTCAGTCTAAGTCTTTCTTCCTTCCTTCCTTCCTTCCTTCCTTCCTTCCTTCCTCTTGTACCCATTGCCTCTTATCTTGCCCTCTCCAGGAAGAGAGGATAATTGTTCTCCATATTTTAAGGCAGCCTTTCAAGTATTTGTAGATGGTTATATCCTCCCTTGATGGTTTTCTCTCCAAGCTGCACATACCTATCTCCTTCAAGCTCTCCTTATATGATGTGTGTTACAAACCCTTTATCATCTTTGTTGCTCTACTCTGTACCACCTCGAACTTTTCCATATCCTTTCTAAAATGGGGTGCTCAAAACTGAGCACATTAGTTCATCTGTGGCCTAACTAGAGCTGAGTAACAGCACAATGACTTCCTGTGTCTTGTGTATAGTGCTTCTGTTGATACAGGCTAAAGTAGCATTCACTTTCTTTGCATCAGCATCACACTGTCAACTCATCTTCAGTTGGTGATCCAAACTACTCCTAGATCTTTCTCCACAGTGCTACTACTGATCCAGTTATCTCCCATTTTGTATTCAGACCTTTCTGCCCTGTATGTATTACTTGACACTTGTCCTTATTGAATTTCATTTTATTGTTTACATTTCAGTTCTCAAACTTTTAAATCTGTTTTTGAATATTTATCTATCCTCTGGTGTGTCTGCAGCTCCTCCCAAATGTTTGTCATCTGCAAATTTCACAAGTAGACTCTGTTCTTTCATCCAAGTCATTAATAAAAATGTTGAACACTTTGAATGATGAAATGTTTTACCCAGAATAAACTTTCATCACAAGATGAAATGTTTTACCCAGAATAAACTCCTTTGGGAACTTGCTTGAGACAGCCTCCCATCCCAAACTGACATTGATCCATTAATTATTACTCTTTGCTTTCGATCATTCAATCAATAATGTATCCACCTTACCATAGTTCCATCTAGATCATGTTCCTTCAGAGGAAGAGTCCTTCTGAGGATGACATGTGGAACTGTATCAAAAGCCTTAATAATTTCCAGGTAAATTTCTTCCACTTTGTTTCCCTTACCTTGGAAACCTGTTGTTCTGTCAAAGAAGGAGATTAAGGGCACAGTCATCTATCATTTAAGTCAATGGGGCCAGTCCCATACCCCGCATAAGCTGCACGTAACCCATGCGCAAGTCCATTGCAGGGACATTGTGACTCACGGGACCTGCGCGGCTCCCACACGGATCCTGTGTGAAGGGGGTTTGGTATTGCAGCCAATGGCAAAATTCCCATCAATTTTAATGGTGGAGGACTGTCCTGTCTGTGATAAGCCTCACTTATTTTTGTGGCACTTCATTTAATTAATTAATTAATTAATTAATTTATTTATTTATTTATTAATTAATTTCCCACCCTTCCCTCAAGGCTCAGGGCAGCTTGCAAGGTAAGAATTAATACATAAAATATAAAAATCTCCTAAAAACCTCACCGCAGTCCCCCCTTAAAAATCCCCACCCAGCCCCTATTCCTGCCTGACAAATGCTTGGCCAAAAACAAAGGCCTTACACTGCCTCCAAAAGATACTCAGGCTTGGGATTAAATAAACCTCCAGGGGAAGGGAGTTCCGCAACACTGGGGCAGCAACCAAGAATGCCTATCGGCCTGCCCTTGTCATCTGAACCTGCCTGGGAGGTGTTACTTGTAAGAGGATAGTCCTGGCTGACATAATGGAAGAGGTGATCTTTCAGATATTTACACCGGTTCAGGGTGTAGCTTCCTAAATATATCTCATAAAGTGTTCTGCTTCTGAGGGTGCTTTTAGACGAGCGGGTCGCCGTTGTGCGACCCTCTCATACGACTTTTCAAAATCCTGTGAAACAGGATTTAGATGAGCCAATAGCTGCAATCAGGCGCATGAAAGACGGTAACGCGTTGCTTGCCGACCGCGAATTAAATATCTCACAATCGAGGTATTTTATTTGTGGTCGGCAAACAATGTGCCACCGCCTCAATTCAAATAAACTTTATTTGCCGTAACTTAAAAAGTTGTTGGCAATTATCCGCCACAGCATACATAATATATACAAAATACAGTTCATGACCCTGGCTTTAAGGGGAGTATATCCCTCACATACAAATACTTTTGCTCTCAGCGCCAATTACATTTATCAGAGTACCAATCTGAAACACTTTTAATACTTCTGAACCTTGAGCAAGATACAAAACCAAAATTCCCCCACTGAAGCTGCCAGCGCCAGGGCGGGCTACTCGCGCTGGACAGCCCTCCTACTTTGGCCCTATTCCCCTTGTGACACCTGTCGCCTGCGATCCTTCATTGCTATGATCCCAAGTATGCCACCGCCTTTCATGCGCCTGATTTTAGACGGCGACCCGCTCGTCTAAAAGCACCCTTAGTTGATGCTTGGAGCAATACTTTTGTTTAAAGAAATCACAGTTATGTTTCTGTCCACATAATGTTAACTGTTTTTTATTGATGTAATTTGATGTTTTGTTGTTGCAATAGGATTCTAGTGGACAATCCATTTAAGTGTTCCTGCGACATTATGTGGATCAAGATATTCCAAGAGACAAAGTTTTCCAACACAGAAACTCAGGATTTTTACTGCATAAATGACAACAACAAGAGGATATCCCTGCTGGACATGCAGATCCCAAGCTGCGGTAATGCACGTTAAACTAGAACAATTGCTAATGTACTTCTTCCCAGGCATTAGAAGAACCCCTGCTTTATTAATGTCCATGAATCAGCATGATCTATGCCCTGCCCGCACAAATCATAGCTTCATATCAGGAGAATTGTTAACAACCAGGCTGTGGCACCTCCAACTCTGTGTATTAATTTTGGGAACATCAGTTAGGAATGTTCTTCAAACAAAATGTCCTACTAGATATTACTCATACATTTACTCCTCTGAAAAGATGATTTTGAGATGAACGGAAACCAACATTTTATCAGTCTTAAAATATCATTTGTTGCTTTCACAAGTTTTTGTAGAGTCATGAATGCAGGGGATGCAATGCTCTTGGTGTCAGTTTCTTAAAAATCACCCCTTAAATTGTGCCTGCTTCAGAAGGAATGGGCAAGCAAATATCCTTGATTTTTTGTCTGAGGTCGTTTTTAGACGAGCGCAGCGGTGCCCGCGCTTGTTTGCCAAAAGACCCGGCAGCCCGATTTACACGTGACGCCGCCATCGAATACACGCATGCGCAGGCAATGCGAATCCATTTCCGGCCACGTATGACCAGCCTCGATCGCCGACCTTGTCAGTTCGCGGCCGGAATTTGTGTGGACAGAGGGACTGGTATCCTGCAGAGTCCATTTCGATTGGATTACATGGGTCAGACTGGATTCAGAAGTTACATGAGTTACTTCGACTGGATTAGATGAGTTACAGGTTTCAGATCTGTTGAGTTCATAGAGAAATTGTGTGTGATAATCTCCATTACCTCACTCTCAAATGCCCCCTTCTGCAGAGATAGGTTACCTTCCCGTGCCTTTTTACCATTTGGTAATAGTTCCCTTTGCCTCAGATCTAATGGTGGAGGGAACAAGTAGGCTTAGGTCATTTTTATATGGTGCTGCTGGATGGGGGGTGCGTGTTTGTGCCGGTGCGTTCACATGGCCGCACCCGCATCCCCACGCGCCCCCCACTCAGCAACATACATGGAGTAACCATTTCCCCCTGTTGATGAGTGGAGGGTGTGTGGGGATGCATGTTAGGCATGCGCGCATGCACCCCCTCTCACTGCGTGTGCCCGCGCCACGTCCTTCACACAGATCACGCGCACTAGTGAACTGCCAGATTTCTGGGTGTTCATGAATGTGTGCATCTCGTGTGAAAATGGCCTTCGTTCCTCCCTCCCATAGAGAGAGTAACCATAGGCTTCTGGTCCAGTTGACTCTTTAGGCCTGTAGGAAGGTGCTACAAGGCAAAGCAAAACAACTGTAAATGGCAACAGGCTGCCATCTTCTAAGGACAGATCTGACTAACTGAGTGGGGTCCAGTTGCATTTCCATTCATGAATCTATTTTGCAGTGTGAAGCAGGGGCGTATTATTATTATTAACAAACATTATATAGCGCCAGGAGTGTACCTGGCACTTTACAAAGTAATAAAATAGACACGGTCCCTGCCCCTAGGGCTTAGCTATAATAGGTGAAGCAGCTATAGCTGCAGCTGCACCGGGGCCCACAAGCCTGGGGGGCCAAACACACATGTAGAGTGCATGTACACACTGGAGTGGATTGCCCCAGCAGGGGGCTCATTCCATCTTCTGCACCAGGGCCCATTCCCACTTAACTATGCCCCTGGTCTGAAGTACAGCTAGATCATTATGGCCGTTTTTACATGGATGCCCACACCCACCTCTGGGTGTCTGGGCGGGGGTGGGTGGCAGGACGTCGGTGTAGACAGACCAGCGGTGGGTGGGTGGATGGGTGTGCGCTGGGTGTCCGCCCGTGTGAACACCATGGGTGGGGTGTGTGTGTGTGTGCATGCACGTTCCTGACGCACATCCATTTCCACCCATCACCCACCCATCTCCATGCACAGAGCCATCTGGAAAAACGGAGGAGACTCCATGCATGGAGATGGGTGGAGGTGGGTGTGTGTCCATGTAAAAGGACACCCACCCACCTCTCCAGCACACCCATTCCTCCCCATCTCCGTTCGTGTAAAAATAGCCTATATGGTCTGTCTCATATATTGTTTAGATGCTTTTGGGCCTACTTTACAGACATGCTGAACACACCATTTTCATAGACACTAGAATGAGCTGTAGATTATATGCAACTTTGAAAATTAGTTCCCAGGGTCCAGATTGTGGTTTGAATGAAATTCCCTTTACTTTGTGACTTCATTCCACTGCTAGGGTTTTACCTTTATTCCACTTCAGCAATAAAGAGACTGTAAATTAGCAACTCACCTTAAAGACCTTTACACTGACAGAGTAGTATATTGAAAACTTAAGAAGAAATTTTCAAGGAGTTCAGTTCAGTTTATTCCATGGTACAGGCTTTCGCTAAGGCCAGCATAAAATTGAACACAAAAATTCACATACATAAAATTCCAAAAATACAGGTAAAAATAAAATAATAAAAAATCACTGACAATTGAACCCAAATTCTCAATTTGCCAAAACAGCAATCATTGGGAATTTTCTTCTAACAATTTCAGCTTGATAAGCAAATGTAGCGAGATTATTCACAATATCCATATCTTTTTGTTGGAACAATCAAATAGTACTCTCTCATAGAAAAATACTTATTTTTAAGACGAAAAGGAAGGAGATATCTTTTTCTAAGTTCATCAAAGAGGGAACATTCCATGACACATGTACAGTATTTTCTATAGCACCAGAGCAACATGGGCATAGCCTCAATTCCCTTGGAATTTGTAAATGACGACCTACAAGTACTACAGTTGGCATTTGTTCAGTACGGAGTCTACCTAGAGCTGTAACAATGGGTGAAAACAGACATGATGCTAACCACCCTTTAACCACCCTTGGTGGTTATTTATGCATGTTGCAGGGCTGCATAGGGCACCAATACAGCCCTGCAACATGCATAAATAACCACCAAGGGTGGTTAAAGGGTGGTAAGCATCATGTCTGTTTTCACCCAATTTTACACTTAGAACGTGTTAGTAAATAAAGTTCTGTCCCCATTTTCAAAGAGTAAAATTAAATGTACAAGTCTGTTTGCCAGGAAAAAATCTATAGGAGTTAGGCACCGAAGTGTCCTTTTTTGCTTTGAAAATCTACCCTAGTGTCAATGACAATTAAGCCCTGTGACTTTTGTTTTTAGTCCTCATGGTTAATTTGACTTGCAACACAGTTGATTTATCAGAGCATAAGCTATTGGACTTACCTAAAAAATAGGAAGAACTGAATTTTTAATGTTGGGTTGAGTGATAATTATATGGTCGTTTGGTTTCTTCCCTTTTCTGGCCAAACTAACTGCCACTGACAAGTTTTTATTCTCAGAGACCTCATCCAAAGGGATACTGGGTCCCTACAGCCAGGGCTGGACTTGGGGTTTTAGTGCCCTATGGCAATTCAGGCTTCCGCTCCCCGCACCCCCAGAGCTCTGGTGCGTGCAAGGGCTGCTGTCTGAGGCAGGGAGGAAGACAGTGGCGGTCACTTCCTCCACACTTGGCACCACTGCAGAGCACATTTGCAGAGGACCTGGGGACAGAATGGGGCCGAATAGGAAGGGGGACCCACCCTATAGGCTGCGGGTGGTGGGAGTGGGGCAGACTGCAGTATGGTTGTGGCAGTGGAGAGAGGAGGCAAGATGAACTAGTGGGCGCAGGCTGAGAACAGAAGCCCTCAACCCCCCCAAATTTGCCGCCTTCCCAAAATCTGCTGTCCTAGGCACGTGCCTATTTTGCCTGCTCCAAGCCCAGCCCTGCTTGCAGCTCTTTTTGCCTCAGTAAGAGGTGCTGGTGGTGGGGAAGATGGGGAGGACTTTGCTAGCAATGTTGTTATGTAACAGAGTAAAGCCTCACTAATTTCTTTGACCTAACGGCCCAGCACTGCAGGCTGCTGAACTTTGTGAATTAGTAAGTCAGCAAACCAATATGAATATAGACAAACATCAAGGTCACTGCAGGACAAAGTACCTTGCTCATTTTTTTGACAGGTGCAGTTAATTATTTAAGATAATATTTCATAGCCAGCTAGTCAATTTTATTAGGCGAAGCTGTCGCTATAGCCATACTTACAGAACATAGAGTATTTTCAGACGTTACGATACCACACTCAACCACGGTGAATCCCCCGTGGTGGTGAATGGTCCCGTAACGTCTGTTTGTGTGCTGCCAGATGTTCACCATGGTGAACCACCGGCGGAAAGCAAAATAACCACGCTTTCGAGGATGGTCTGGGCACCATCTCCGAAAGTGTGGTTAATTGAACCACGGCCCGGAATCGGCGGATGGTAACGTCTGTTACCGCCGCCGATTCCGGGCTGTGGCCCAGACCCCGGGTTGGAATCGGGCGCAGCGGCCGGATTGGCCGCTGTGCCCGTCCGTCTCCAGGAGGGCAAGTGACTGGGGGAGCGGGGCTGTGCGGCCGCACGTTGCGCCGCGCCGCCCCCCCCCATTTGCCGCCGGAATCATCCGGCATGTCTGTTGGACGTGACTTTTTTATTCCAGCGGGGAATCAAAAGGTGATTCCGTGACGGGGCCAATAGGCACCCCGTCACGTCTGAAATCACCCATACACATACCACGGAAGAATAATAAAACAAAGGTTTTAAAAATTAAATGGTCATAGCCATCAAGTCGTATAGAGGAGGCACCAGACCCTCCGGTTCTAAAAATACCTCACAGTTCCAAAAGCGGATTGTTTATACAATTGTTTATACAATGTTTATATAATAGGCCTAAAAAATAAAATATCAACTTGCCAGGTTATCCAATTCTTATCTCAATAACTGCCTCTAACCCATTTCCCTCACATAATAGTTGATGGAGAGCACACTGACCAGGGAACAAGTATACCCTGGATAGGTAATCAGATGGAGTCAGATGGAAACACACTGCAGCTATTCCCAAGCCTTATTGAGGGCTGGGAATAGATTTTGCCTTGCTTTAATAATCAAATACAAATACATTGCAGCCATTCCCAGATCACACACACCTGATTGCGTCAGAATAAATCTTAGTCTGCTCCCCGAGTCCCAATATCTCCTATGTCTTAATAGTCTGGTATGCCAGACCTGCCTTGTTTCTTCCACGTAAAGGCAATTCAGTAGGATATGATATAGATAATCTATTTGCCCCAAACCGCAGGGGCATAACCGCAACCCCCACGGTATTGAGGAAAAGCGTCCTTCAACTACTTTAGAAGGGACCAACTGAAAATGGCAGAAAGAATAAGCCCCACGTAGCTTAAAACTCTGGATAACAGACAGGTATGACTCCCTACCCCACTCCATCTGAATTCGGGGGGTGGGGGGTGGGAAGGGACCACCACAGATGAATTAACAATGGCTATATCCATTTGTTTTGCCACATCCAGGAGTCTTCGCATCACTGCAACCTTAATCCCCTGATGAAGTGCCTGCAGCTGGGCTAGGTACCCATACCCCAAACGGTTCAAAAGATCCCACAGGGTTCCTAACCATAGGGACTTAGTTTCGGTTGTACTCATTTCTATCCAAGAAAGTCTGAACAAAGCATCCTCTCTCTGCTCTAAAAGCCTAAGCCAATACCACAGCACATTTTGAAGCGCCTTGGTGTAAACAGAGACTATTCCAGCTTCTGCCCTCAAGAGAGCTATTTGAATGCATTTAGGCACCCCCATGATGGTGTGGACCAAGTTATTTTGAAATGTCTCCATCTTCCCTTATGACTGTCCACCCCATATTTCTGCCCCATAGGTAGCTTGTGGGATCAACATTTGCTCGAGGAACTTTACTGCCGGGAGGAATTGTTGGCCCCCCTGCTTCCTCCAAAATTTCAAAACACCTGATAGGATCGGGCCAATTTCAGATTTACTATATTAAAATGTTGTCTCTATGCACTGGTAGCAGCAAATGTAAGGCCTAGGTAGCAGTAAGTCGGCACCTGGTCAAGTGAGGCCTTGCCTATTTTCCAGTCATAGTAGTGAATTTTTGGAGCAAAAACCATGACCTTAGTCTTGTTACAATTAATTACTAGGTCATTGGTCTCACAATACTCTTCCAGGACTGCCAACTTCCTTCTTAGGCCAACTCGAGAAGTGGCAACCAGCACCATATCGTCTGCTTATAACAAGATGTTGATTTTCCTACCTGCTATATAAGCAAGGTGAAATTCATCCTTGTCCATCGCATCCACAATATAATTGATGTTAAAATTAAACAGTGCAGGTGCTAGGACGCAGCCCTGTTTGATGCCATTAGAGGTAGAAATTAGGGTCGATAAATCTCTTTTACTGGATAGCCCTTATATATGGGGACAATCACATTGGTATTCCAACCACATGGTATAATGCCAAAGATGTTAATATGGTTAAAAAGCGTGCACAGTATGGGAACCTACCATTCTTGGAACTCCTTTAAAAGTTCACCTGTTACCCTGTCCTCCCCTGGTGCCTTCCTGCCTCGGAGGCTATTGACCAAATCTCTAACCCAACTAATTGAGATATCATCCCACAAAAGGAGTGCCAAGATTTCCTCCTCCAGCATTGGTGGGTTAGAGCTCTCCAAGTTGTTATAGAGCTCATAGAAATGAGGGAGCCATTTAGAGGCCGATATTTCTGGCTCCCGGAAAGAATCCCGAGCATCTAGATTGGAATTAACCAAATCCCAGAATCTCCTGGCATCTTTGTCTTGGACTGCAAGATGGAGGCGATGCCACTGGGCTCTTTGGTATGCTGCCTTCTTTCCTTTTATCAGTTCCTTATATTGCCTTTTTTTACCCCCAAAATCATCTAATATCTCACTTGAGGGCTGTATTCTTACCTGATAGGCAGCTGCTCGCAGTGAGGACTTATACACTCTACATTCCTTGTCAAACCATTCGGTATGTCCTACTCTCTTAGGTAATCATCTTGCTTGGGTTATCAGAAGATCACTCCTGACTTTATCGACTAAGATCACAGAAGTCCCTGGGATATTCCCTTGTACCACATCCTCGCTCAAAAAATCCCCTCTTGCTTTTAATAGTTTCTTCGTATAAAGGAACTCCCTACCCTTATCCAAAAGATCTGGGCCCCATCTACGGATTCTTTTACCAACAGGTTCCAGGGGGCCAAATACCAGGTTAGACTCCTGTCACACCTGACATGGGTCATCCACCTCGTACCTAACTCGTATTGGCTGGTGATCACTGGTGCCGTGTTCCATAACCTCAACATTTACACATCGTCCCACCATATTATATGGGACACATATATAGTCTATTGTGCTTGCCCCCCGCTGGGAAATGAAAGTATAAGACGAACCTGCTAGGCCACCCGAAGTACTGTTTATTATTCTCCAGTTGATTCTAAACAAAAATTTCAAAAATTGAATCCCATAAGCATTCAATACCTTATCCGTAGAAACTCTAGTAGGGGGAGGGGGGAACGTCCTCTAAATCAATTCTCAGAACCTGAGCCCTAGTATTGTCTATGTCACCAGTTCTGGCGTTGATATCCCCGAACAACACTAAGGTAGCATGGGGATACTTTTTCCCCAAAATTACTATATAGTCGTCTACCCAACGCCAAAATGTTGCCCGCTCCTCCAATTTCCAAAAGGAAAATTCATAAACATTCAAAACTATGACAAAGCACTGAGGGCCCGCAATCTTAATGACCAACAGGTTCTTTGGCCCATCTATTAGTTGTTCACTTGTAACATCCAGGGCCAGATTTACTAAAACTGCAAGGCCACCTGATCGCCTGCCTTTTATACTCTCTTTCTTAGCTGGGTACGACCAAACCTTAAAGCCAGAAAAAGACAAATCTCTAGAGCCTAAGTGCCATGTCTCCTGGATACCAACTATACTGGCGTTAGAAAAAAATCCACATGCATCGCTCGTAAGACAATTCCTCCAGTCAGCAACATTCCAAGAAACTATAATTAAGTCCTCTGCTTGCCTAAGTTGTCGCCACCCAGGGGTTAGTCAAGCTGCCTCTTTTGTTGGTCCATATACTTCTACATTAGCCCAATACTTACCTCCTGAGCCAGGGAAATATCACCCTGGGCACCCAAAGACGCCGACTGATCCCCCTTCCATTCCTTACCATCCCCCATCCGGGGAACCTCTTCAATAGTACCCTCCTTGGTTGTGTCTCTTACAAGTTGTCTGCTTATCACATCTTGTCTCACTACCTGGGGGACCGTTTCTTCCTGGGAATCCCTCTCCTGCCCTGCCATTAACTGAGTTATCCCCCCTTCCTGGGCAGGTCTTACTTGGATTTGCGATACTCGTTGAAAGAGCCTATCCTGCTCTTCTGCAGAGAGGTTGTCACACTACCTCTGCCACCTATTCCAATTCTCTTCAGATAACGTCTCAGCTAAGCAAATATCTACTAATGCTTCTTGGGTGTTAATACTTAATTCTTGTACATGCTTTATCCTTTGTTCCACCTCTAGTCCTTCAAGCTCCAATTTACTAGAGCTCACCTCACTTTTACTAGAGGCAGTGGGGCAAAGATCAGGGAGTATATTTCATAGCATACTAACGAGTGTGCTGGAGCCTGAGTTGTAGACATCTTGGTAATAAGAGACTTTGCTAAAGCGTGCTGCTAATAAATGACGTGCTGGGAAAAGGAACGAGGCTGTTGTGGTTTCTTCATAAGAATGTTCAGGTTTGCAGATCAGTAAAGTGAGAATTAGGGAGGGTCAGCGGTGCTGTACTTTTCATGGCTCACAGATGTACTTTGTAAAGCCTAGTTGTAGTTTAATTTTAACTTTACAGTGAAACTTCATGGTGAAAGCTCACTCAGGTTTCTACTGGAAAGGCCAAATTTGGGATATTTTTTTCCTGTGCTCTCTGTCACAGTGAATAAGCAAGGTTCTTTCTCAGAGTGTTTTTAGACAAGACACTGTTTCTCATGGACTGCAGAGTCTGGGAGAAACAAATTTGTATGGGATGGGGGTGGGGTTAGATGTTCCCCCCAATACCAGAAGTTGTCCTGTGCCACTGAAAACAGCGCACTTGTGCATGGATGGAGATCTGGACTTATGAAACCCCATTATCGAGGTTTCATACCATCCATATGCTAGTATGCTGTTTTCAATGGTGCTGGCCGACTTCTGGTATGGGGGAGGGGGTTCTCCCCCCCTCCCGGCACGAGTTTGTTTCTCCCAGACTCTGCAGTCCATGAGGAACTTTGTTTAATGTAAAAACACCCTAGGCTGAAACAGAGAAGCTAATATTCACTTAAGTTACCAAGGCTTAAATGAATATTGCTGTGAATACCGAATTCAACAATTTTTTTTTTGTTTCGCATCCATTTAAACAGAGTGAATACAAAGTGCTATTTGCACCCCACTTTGTTGCAGTTTTCAATACTAGTTTTGGTCACTTTGTATTCCTTTCTTCGTTCACTTAATTATATGTTTGTTTGGCATTTAATTTTTTTGTTATTTCATTCATTTCAGCAGTACTATAGTAGTGCCAAGTTGAACGAATAAATGAACACAAATTACGTAAATAAAGTTGCAAAAACAGTGGTAAAACCAAATTTGGATATTCATTCGTGGGTACGAATATGCAAATTATTTTCATGACTACAGAAAGCCATATCTATTTCAGCTTGTTACCAACTTTTGTATTGCATACATAGTAAAGAAATACATTCTTCTGCTTCTGTATCATATGATTCTCCAGCTACCCTCCCCAACATACCACTAGTGGTCCAGATTAGAGAAGTTGCTGCTGGTCCATGGGAAACTCAGTGGCTACTCATATGTTCTCGCCTCTCCTCCTACTTTCCAGTTGCTAAATTACATTTGGACAGCTACAAATCTTTTGTTACTATTTCTCTTCTGGTAAGCCATTGCAACAGTGCAACTGTGAGTGGGCTGAGAGGTGTTTCAGGCAACAGTCAGTGGGTGGTTCACAAGACAATCTCTCCAACAAAGTTTACTTATGAGTTCATTGAAGTCAATTGGTGAAGTCTCAAATTCTTATTGATGTGGGTCACGCTAACAACTTTTTTGAGAATTCCTGTTCTATAGTATTGAATCACTGAGATCTTGGTCGAAATCACTCAAGTCAATGGCAAAATACCCATTGATTTGAGAGGGGCCAAGATTTTACTTGTGACTGCTAAATTCATGTTGTAGACTTTCTTTTCTTTTGCTATTATTTGTTTGCTGTTGCAACCTGCTTTTACACCTTATTGTGAATTTCTTCCATTATCTGCAGACGTTCTGGTCTGCCTACCCTTTTTGCCTCATATGACCAATCTAGATAATCTAGGCTTTTACCTGACTCACTTTATTTTGATCATCTTCAGTTTCATTTACTTACCAAACATCATTACATCAATATGAATTCTGTTTTCCATGTTATTGGCTGCATAGTCTATGTTAAAGTTTCTGGGCCATATATTCAAAGATGTGTAGTATGAATCCCCAAGTATCCTGCATGTGTAATTTAATTATAGATTTGTGTATTCATACAGCCAGTTGTTCAGTGAGAGTTTAGCCTTACTAAGAATTTTACGACTGGACAAAAATATTGCAAAAAAATGGACCATTTTCCCAGTGTGAGTGGGGCGGACTTTTTTTCTTGTGTTTAGTTTAATTGTTGGGAGAATTTTAATGTGTTGCATTCTATTTACAATTATGATCTGAAAGCCACTTTGTTCACTTCCTGCTTGGCCAAGGGAACGTTTGTCCAATGAGTCCTACTGTCAAGTGTTAAGATAGTTCTAAACAGATTAGACTTGTGCTGGCTTCATTCCAGACAATGAAAACAGTCATGGCAATACATTTCTGTCCTGGAGATAAATAAATAAAAGGAAGTGGCAAGTGAAAGAGTTTTAGGAATTGAGATGGAGAGATTATGGATTTTAGATTTTGGGGAGGAGGTGATAAGACTAGCACATTTATTTGTTTAAATTATAGAAAGATATAGAAGTATCAGGAAGTTAATAAAAAAGCACTGGATTATATATAATTGCAAGTATCAGGAAGTTAATAAAAAAGTACTGGATTATATATAATTGCAATGTAGTATAATGTAAAACAACAGCAAAAGCATATTTCAAAAGGTGTTGAAACATCTTACAAGTCCAACCTCTTTAATAAGGTGGACAAAAATAGAAAATAATTGGCATAACTCATTGCTTTTTAAAATACCCAGCATTCTGTGTATTTTAATTCTCAGAACAGTTACTTTTTCCCATCCTGTGTAAGTTGTTTAGTTTGGTGCAGAGTAGTAGCTGTTACTTATGAACTATGATGACAAACTATTTTCATTATCTCTTCCAATGAGTTTTAATTCTTATCTGTGATGAAGATCTGTATTGAAAAATGACCTTTTGATAGCATAATTCCAGAAGTTACTCTTTCTTCATGTAATTGAGCTTAATTTAAAACACATTGAGCCTGATTTTCTATGATAAGAAGTCCTATACAGTCACCTTGTGTGTGTGCGTGTGTGTGTGTGTGCGCGTGTGCGTGCAGGCGTGATTATCCCCACTTAACTGTTTTGAATCACACAGGCCTCTTTCAACCATGCGTGGTAGGGAAAAGAAGTCAAAAAGAATCAAAATTTTTGTAACAATAGATGCATATGAAAATGTGATATAACATCTGTGGTAGCCAAAAATAAATCCCACTGCTTTATAATGAACATACATCCCCTTTTAGGAAGCCAGGCTTTATTAGTTTGGGCACTTGTTATTAGAGGTTTGCACCAGGGGCCCATGTTGTTTTTCGTTTTCATTTTTCATTTTTGTTATTTAAATCTGTCATTTTCGTTTTCATAAATATCAAATGTTGGTTTTCATTCTTGCTTTCGTTTTCATTTTCCATTGGTTTCAATGGAAAACACATTTTTTGCTGTAGCATTTTTGTTTTTCATTATATGTACCTGACATTTGGAGGGAATGTACCTACAATGGAGGGCATTAAGTGAACCAAATTTCCAAAAGATTGGATAAAGGAATCCAATTTTATAAACAGTTGAATTATATTATTTTGCAAAAGTCTTCATATACATTATCAGCTGTAACTTCTTTGCCTCACATTTAATGTAGATGAAACCTGGCAAGTTTATATCCCTTCACATATTTACTTCTCTGCCAGCTTTCAGAAGGATTGGATAAAGGGTCCTGGTGGTATTAACTTATAAATGTATGTCCAACTGTAACATCTTTGTAGTCCAATCAGCGTACATGAAATTTGGTAGGGCTGTATCTCACACGTTCATGATCATCTCTGACAAATATCAGAAAGATGTGAGAAAGGGTCCCCATTTTATATGCCTGCACAGCATATGCAGATAATGAGCTTATTCCAGGGATTCTCTTACGTGTCACTGTGGTATAAGATCGGTTTGTGATGCCAAATGGACAGCAGAAATGACAACCAAATATCCTCATTCTGTGCTGTGACCACCCCAACCTCTCTCCCCCACTTGTTACTGGGAAGTCAGAAGCATCTGTTTAGGAAAGAGCCAATAGAGATTCTCTTATGTCCTCTGTCACAGTGCTGTAGGATGTGACAGTGATTGTAATGATAATTGGCCAGCCTGGATGTGTAAACCATGTCTCCTGATTGCTGGGATGCTATCCCCAGAGTCCCAGTTATGTCCCTTCTATGCCCGCCTAAGGGCCGCCCCCTATGCCCGCCTCGAAGCCATTACCAATTGGTCCTGTAAAGCTGGAAGCATGCAGTAATTGGCCAGTGAATGTGTCTGTCAGTCTTTTTGGTTGCTCCACATCCTCCCTCCTACAGCCTCCCTCCCCTTGCCATGCCAGGTGCCTGCCTCTGGCTGGCACTGCATGTGCTGCTATTGATCTGAATAATGGTCTTCAACAGGACACCTTCAATTGCTTTACAATTAGGTCCCTGTATCAAATTGTCCTGTAGTTTGGCAGAGATGACAGAGAAGGTATGTGATACATTCCTGCCAAATATCTTGTAAACAGAATGGAATATAAAAATGTTACAGCTGGAAATGTATTTTCAAGTTAATGTATTTTACCATCAGGAACCTTTATCCAATCTTTCTGGAAATTGGCAGGAGTATTAAGCTTGTGGAGTGACATAATATTCACAGGTTTCATGCAAAGTGGATGGAAGATAAAGAAGCTGTAGCCATTAATGTGTATGGAGCGTTCCTTAAAATCACAACATTTAATTGCTTATGAAATCGGTTTCCATTATACAATCGTTCCAAAAGTTGTTACACATAGTGCTGTCCATTGTGGGTACAATCTTCTAATGTCTCATCAGAATTGAATAATAAACAAAAAAGTTATAGCTGGAAATATGTTTTTCAGTTTTTCCCATTATTTCAAAATCGAAAATTCATTTTTCTTTTTGTTTTCATTTTTGTTATTATTATTTTTCATTTTTGTTATTACAATAACAAAAACGAATTGCACCTCTCTAATCTTTCCCCTGAGAGGAGTGAGCAAGGAAAGTGCTCTTATTAACACCCATTAACTGTTGAGCTACGAGAGTGTTTTGTCACCAAACAGCTGATTGCTGGTGGCAGCATTGCTAGCCCCAGTTCCCATCAACCTGCATCTGGCCCTGAGCAGGAACAGGGAGTGGTGGTGGCTGGCAAAACAGCCCCTCTGAATATCCCCTATACTTATTGGGTCAAAATGTGGAACTTCATAGGCATATTTGAGCCCTGGCACCTATTATTTATTTTTTAAATTAATTATTACTATTATTATTTATTTACTGAATTAAGCGTTGTCTAGATAAGATAAAGGCATTCCTTCCAGCAGCAAGTACTTGCTGTTCTAGTGCTGTAAAGCCTATGCTGTTTAGCAAGATAGCTGTTAAAGCCTATCATTTCTCTGTGCATAATATTGTTAAAATCTGGTCCTTCCTTACTGTTTCCACTGCCAGAACTCTAGACAATGCTCTATTCCTCTCTCTCCTTGACTACTGCAACCTCCTTCTTACTGACTTTCCAAACTTTCACCTTGACCTCACTTTGGTAAGTTTGGTTCAGCACTCCAATGCCAAGATCATCCACTTTGCCCACTGCTTGGATTATGTTCAGCCCTTCCTCTCCTCCCTCTACTGGCTCCCTGCCCCCCTTCATATCTAGCACAAACTTCTTGCCTTCACCTTTAAGGCTCTTCATGACCTTCCCCATCCCTATCTTTATGCCCTCATTTCCGGCTGTGTTCCCACTTAGAAACTTCACTCTTCTTCTACTAATACCCTCACCTGCCATAGAGTCTCCTACTCCCTAAACTGTCTTTTCCCCTTCTCACATGCTGCCCCCTGTGTCTGGAACTCCCTCCCTGAACACATTTGCTCTACTCCATCCCTAACTTCAAATCCTTCCAAAAATATACCTCTTTCATCAGATTTCCTTAGCTTTGCACTCCCATAGACTTCTCACTGATGCTCCTTCCACTGTCCAGTCATTCAGGGTCCGCTTCTCCCCTATAACTAAACCAAACATGTACACCTGCAATTTCTCAACAAGATGTCTGCCTGTCTCTCCCTCAGTTCCCCTTTCTCTTGTCTCCCCTTCCTACTTGCAAGCCCCCTGGGACAGGGACCTGTCTCTAGTGACTGTTCAGTGATTGCTGGCCCTACAGAAATACTTAAAAATAATAGCAGCAATCAATGTGTTTAGTCCTCTGTCTCGGAGATTATTTCAGAAACTCAGTGTTTGCCACAGTGCCATATTCGACTGTACTGAGGAACTTGCATTATTTTCAGAGCAGTGTAGAAAATACTGCATGTGAAGTAGAATAAACATTTACTGTTGTATCCTAAATATGTTTTAAATAGCGACCGCTGTATATGAACTTCTTTGCTGGTGGTTTGCACTCAGGCAATCCAGCCCTCAT
Source organism: Sphenodon punctatus (assembly GCA_003113815.1). Lineage (NCBI taxonomy): Eukaryota > Metazoa > Chordata > Lepidosauria > Sphenodontia > Sphenodontidae > Sphenodon > Sphenodon punctatus. The sequence goes on from QEPC01008874.1 coordinate 2,647,808, forward strand.
TAGCTGGAATTAACAATGCTAGTAGAGCTCTCTGCGTGCTGAGTTCATCTGATTGCTTTGAACGGGCTGTGAGGAGAGACTGCTGACATCAGCACTGAGTGTTCTGCTCTCTGACCTGTCTGTGAAGCTCTCACATGAAATATTCTTCAGTAGCTCTGTGAAAGGGACTTGGAGATATTCTTTTATATTAGATCATCACGTGGGCTCAAAGGGAGAATCTTCAACCCCAATTTTCAACCATAATTCAACCAATTATTTCTGTAGAGAATTCTTTGCGTTAAGCTTTAGGGCATCCCATGTTTGGTGCTGAAAAGGCGCAGCAGGGCAGTCTTTCAATTCATAGAATCACAGGACTGGGAAGTATCTGAAGGTCATCTAGTCCAGCCCCCTGCACCACTAAAGGACCTGCCACAACCCAACTATCAGCATAGAAAAATCCAACCAATAGCTACCGCTAGAGACTGGGACCAACCAGAGCACACTAGTGTCCGAAATAACAGAGAACAATTATAGAAAAATAAGGATACAGATGTCCTAAACAGACAAGCCACACACATGCTGCAGGGGAAGTAAAAAAAATCTTCTGAGTCGACTGCCAGTCTACCCAGAGGGAAAATTCCTTCCTGACCCCAATTTATTTATTTATTTATTTATTTAAATTTCTGTCCCGCCCTTCCCCAAAAAAGGCTCAGAGCAGCTCACAACATAGATTAAAACATATAAAAACAATAAAATATGAACCCTGCCCCCTCAAATCCCTAACTTGTGCAATGTCCTGTTACATGGATGTTATTTAATGTTATTTGTTGTCATGGATTTCTTGTTGTATTTGATTTTGTCTTATTTTATATGCAGTGGCCAAAGGCTATGCAATAAATCATTATTTATTTATTTATTTATTTATTTAAACATCCCTAACCTTCCCACAATTTTCTGGATTTTGAGCCCTGTCATTTGTAAGAGAAAATGCTAGGGGAACCAACTGATGAAGTTTTTACCCCTGCGCCCACATTCGGAGATAAACGTAACATTCCTAGCCATGAGATTCAGTGCTGGGAGTTTGGCTGGGCCAGGTAACGTGAGCAAGCAGCCTTACTTCCCTCACCAAGGTCATTTGTGAATACATTAAATAAGGTCCCAAGACAGCTCCTTGAGGAACCCCACTAGCAACATCTCTCCAGCTAGAAAGTCCACCTCTCAACACAATCCTTTGTTTGTTTTCAATTAACCGACTTCATACCCATCTAACTCCCCTTTTGTTAATTCCCATCTTTTCCAGTTTAAGCAGTAATTTACCATGATGGACAGTATCAAATGACTTACTAAAATCCAAATACACTAAATTTACTTCATTTCCTCTATCCAAAAAGCCATTTAAAAAAAAAGAAAAAAAAAAAGGATATCAGATTGGTTTGGCATGATCTACCCTTTGCGAACCCATGTTGCATTTCATCATGTTTTCCCTTTGCTACCGTGTCATTAATTATCTGCTCTAACATTTTACATATGACTGAGCTTAGGCTAACAAGTCTATAATTACCTGGGTCATTTCTACTCCCTTTCTTAAAGCATGGGTGACACAGAGATCACTTTTAAACGAGGTACTTAGAAGCGCCTCCTGAACCCCGCATTCAGAGGAAAGCCATGTGGGAAGTATTTACATGCTCCCTGCGCTACCAGAAGTGACATGTTGGCTGTTCTCGGCAGCGGCGGCGGCTGGAGATGTGGCTTTGAAGAGGCGTGTTCTGAAAGCCTGCAAAGTGAGGCTTTCCTCTGAATGCTCAGGCGGCGCTTCTAAGCGCTTCGTTTAAAAATGGCCATAGTGAGCGATATTTTCCCTGGTGATCCAGCCCTGTGAGGCCTGGGCCCCACAACATTGGTCTAAGATCGCTTTTAGATGTGCGCAGCATACACGTGGCATAAAATCATGCCACGTGTAAATATCCCTCGTGTGGGATTTAGACATGACATTTTGCATGTTAAAGCCAGTTGTGCTTTCTTTTAAAGCTGTAAATTAAATACCTCGACATCAAGGTATTTCATTCGTGGCTTTAAAAGAATGCGCGATCGGTTTTAACATATGAAATGTTGCATCTAAATCCTACACGCCGGATATTTACAGATGGCATGATTTTATGCCACGTGTGCTCCACGCAATCTAAAAGCAGGCTAAGTCCTGAGTCCTTCTTCCCAGGCAAGCAGGAAGTCGGAGGGGTGACTTCCAGATGTGGGAAGTGGCAGTGGCGCTAGGGAGGAGGACTGTAGCAGGCTGCAGCAGCATGTGCACAACAAGATGAGGACTCAGCATGGAGGGACATGAAGGAAGAGGGGAGGTGGAGAAGGCAGTGGAGCTTGGAGCAGCGTGTTAACCTTGCCAGCCAGAGGAGCAGAGAGAGAGCGAGCCCTGAGGAAGCACAGACTGTCACCTAGCAGCTGAGTGAGTGAGAAGGAGGCCTGAAGAGACAGAGAGGCAACACCTAAGGCATGTGGGATGGGGTCCCCTCCGATTCCCCTGCACTCACCTGCCCCCCCCCAATTTCCCCTCCACCTCCCCACTGCACCACCAATTCCCGTCTCTCCCTGATCCCTGCCTGCCGCCCTTCCCTGCACCCCCTGTACTTTCCACAAACTCCCACACCAGCTACGTAGCCTCCCTCTGCACCAAAAAAAGAGTGTGGGGGGGCTTATTCCATGTTCTGCACCTGGGCCCCTCACAGTCTAGCTGTTCCCCAGGGCCCTGCGGCAGGCAGGTTGGGATAGTGGGGTCTGGGGCAGAAAGTTAAAGGTGGAAGGAGGGCCATGGATATGTGCGGGAAGAGGATGGTCCAGATCATGGATCTGCTTTCATTCCTCATGTGCATGCCCTCATCTCTGCTTCCTTATTCCAAGAGCTGGCTTTCAGTGCATAGGGGTAAGAATCTGGATCCAGGGGCCTGATCCAGGAACTGTAAAGGAGTCACATAAAAGCTAGCCCCTGGACCACATTTGGCCCCTGAGCCTGAGTTTCCCCATTCTATATCCCTCAAGATATGCTGCTTTGCAAGGGACGTTATTAGGAGGTTCTTCAGCAGAAAGGACCGACATGTACAATGTTGACAAGTGCCCCTCGCTGTATAAGCGGCCGTTAGCCACGTGAGTGGCCAGCAGCATTGTTTGCGCTCCCCGCTCAGTCCAGGACGAGCGGGGAAGCAGAGCAGCAGCCACCCACCCTCCCTTATACTGCGGTTTCGACTGGTTGCATTATGATGGGCCAGGAAGGAATTTTTGACAAGAAAGTTGGTCAGATGGCCTTCTTGTTCGTTTTCGCCTTCCTTACAGTATGGGTAATTTGGCTGGCCACTAGACTGGTGAGGTGTTTGCTCGAATGTTAATTAATGTTTTGTGTTATAAACTGTCGCACCCTTTGTGGGGGTCCAGTATCGTTTTGTTAGGGTCAAGGAATTAGGAGTCATCTCCTTAAGAGATGGGGAGGACACGCTGAATGTGATTGCAGGGTATGGCATACGTGGCGTCGTTTTTCCTGGGAAGAGGGTGACTGGTAGCGGTGGTAGGGCATTGTATGCCCCCCCCACCGTTAGGCACCGTAGTCCTTACTCAAGTCCAAAGGACTAAGTCCTTGTTGGCCGCGCGCAAGCGCTGGACGACAGGTAGACGTTTTGTTTGTGGGGAGGTTATCGAGGGTATATCGAGACCTCCCCTGAATTTTAAGGTTTCAGTGTTTTATGGTTGATACTGGATCCTGAATCGCAATAGGCGATGTCACCCCCTCACCTATTCAATTTGAAAAATCTGGATCAATAAAGGGTGCAGCCATGCTAAATCCATTGATGGTGTCGTGTCTCGTTTCTGAGGGGTGCGTCGACAAAGTAAGGTCATTAATTTTTAAAGCATTTACATTTGTTATTGTTTAATGGTTACTAACTGATTAAGAACACTAGCAATCATCTCAAGAATATTATCGTGCAGTTGTCATGGTGTGTGTGTGGTTGGTTTTTTTTTTTTT